>CAAKHG010022516.1:0-12957 GCA_901007715.1 Dactylopterus volitans
TTGAAGTATTGGATCTGAATGTTAGAAGTTTTTGCTGTTTTATGGAAAATGAAATGATGGAGGAGATCTGGATGGAACTGAACCTGAAGGTGAACGATTCCGCTGTCAGGTTCTTCAGGTTGCTCAGTTCGAAAAGTTCGGGTCCTGCCATCCATGTGGATGTTCCTCTGACACGAAGCAGCTACCTAAGCATTGTAGCAGACCATGTCCCCCCTTCCATGGAAACGGTATTCCCTGATGGCAGTGGCCTCTTCCAGCAGGATAATGCTCCCTGCCACAAAGCAACAATGCTTCAGGAACGTTTGAGGAACACAACAACCAGTTCAAGGTGTTGACTCGGCCTCCAGGTTCCCCAGATCTCGATCCGATCCAGTATCTGTGGGATGTGCTGGACCAACAAGTCCGATCCATGGAGGCTAAGGGTACGTTCACACTGCCGCTGTTTGGTCCGCTTTTAACGAACCCTGGTCCGCTTCCACGGATAGTTTGGTTCATGTGGCGTGGCGTGAATGCTCGCATGAACTCCGGTGTGGACCAAACAAACGGACTCTGGTCTGCTTGAAGACTGGGGGGGTCTCGGTTGACTCACGAGGGAACCCTGGTGCGGTTCGCTCGCAGTGAGAAGGCAAACGGACTATCGAGCGGAGCAAAGCCCGGGAATGACTTGGAACGCAGTGCATTTTAGAACTTTTGAACCCTGGCAACACCTCGCTGTGTGTCATTCGCCTTCTTTTCCGGCACTTGTGCAGCCGCCTCATGTAGAGAGCAACACGCCGGCCGGGGGAGCTCGCCGCCTCGCCGGCTGCTCGAACTCAGCTGCTTGTTGTGGAAAACTTTTGAGGTTTGAACGCCAAAGTAAACACAGAAACCCCGAGAGACTGGAGAAATCTGGTGTTGCTCCGTTGTTGTTTTTTTTGTGATGAACAAGCCAGCTGAGGGGGCAGCGTTTCCGTCTCGGTCCTGACCAGTTTCTTCTTGGCCAGTGGTTGTTTCAGGCAACAGCATCCCAAACAAGCAGTGGTTGTAATTGTGTGCCATTGTAACTGTGTGCCGTTGTAACTGCGAAACGCTGTAACTGCGTGCCGTTGTAACTGCATGATGCTGTAACTGCGTGCTGCTGTAACTGTGTGCCCTTGTAACTGCGAAACGCTGTAACTGCGTGACGCTGTAACTGCGTGGTGTAACTGCATGACGCTGTAACTGTGTGCCCTTGTAACTGCGAAACGCTGTAACTGCGTGACGCTGTAACTGTGTGTCGTTGTAACTGTGTGCAGTTGTAACTGTTTGTCGTTCTAACTGTGTGTAGTTGTAACTGTGTGACCTTGTAACTGCGTGACGTTGTAACTGCGTGCCATTGTAACTTTGTGGCGTTGTAACTGCGTGCTGTTGTAACTGCGTGCCGTTGTAACTGCGTGCCGTTGTAACTGCGTGCCGTTGTAACTGCGTGCCATTGTAACTTTGTGGCGTTGTCCAGGGTGTTTGGTCTGCTTGAGAAAATGCGGCGTGAAAGCAAACCAAACTGAATGGAGGTGCGACGTCTCTCCACATTCCTCCGCCTCAAACCGGACTGTCCTGATGTGAATGCGTCCTTGAAGGATCTGCTTCTGATGTCTCGGTGCCAGATACCACGGCACACTTTCAGAGGTCTAGTGGAGTCCAGACCTCCACTGGTCAAAAGGGGGACCT
Organism: Dactylopterus volitans; assembly: GCA_901007715.1. Classification (NCBI taxonomy): domain Eukaryota; kingdom Metazoa; phylum Chordata; class Actinopteri; order Syngnathiformes; family Dactylopteridae; genus Dactylopterus; species Dactylopterus volitans. Next base: position 1,687 of record CAAKHG010022516.1, read on the forward strand.
ACACAATGATGGGCAGGTGGTCATAATGTTGTGGCTGACCAGTGTATGTACAAACAGATATGGTCTAGTTGTAAGGCGCCAGTGTGGAAACTGACCAATGGGGTGAGCTCAGAAGGAGATGAAACATTTTTATCTACAAAATAACTCAAAGATGATCACAACCAGGCCGCAATTAGTTTCACTTTGCCGCACAATTGGGAAAAAAGTAAGTTCTTGACCTCCTCTTCAGTTTTGTGATTTTACTCTTCAAAACCTTGCAGTCGTGGCGCCAAGAAGGAGCAGCTTTAGGGAGGATGTTCCTGTGATTCACTCAGTGGGAGAACTCCAGATCACAGCACAGCGCTCCTCCGAGTAATTGAAAAGATAACCTCTGACCCTCCCTGTTTTTTTTCCCTTCTTTTTTTTTTTAGGGGCAAAATGCATGTTTTTTTTCGCTTTTTAATTTAACACTCATTCATTTGTGAGGCGGGACGAGGCGGGCGAACGGTGACCCCTGCTAGAAACACAGGCTTAGGCGGCAGGGAGAGAGAGAGAGAGATATGACCGGCCTGAATAATGGAGGCGACTGCGCGCCGAGGCATTTGCAGAGCATCTCAATGAACATGCTTTATGATGATGGCTTTTCACAAATAGAGGTAAAACTGTTAAAGCCAAATTGGCTTGAGATGAGATGCAGATGAAGGATGCCCGCTCTGGATTAATCCCCATGTCTTTGAAATAATCATCTGGATGTTATTGCGCCGATGAGAAATGTCTCAAGCGCCCCGTCTCGCTTTACTGTTGAAATAACAATCAGACAACGGGTATATTTTAGCTGCGTAACGACAGGCATGATTATTTTCACCTGGAACCAACACCGGCGTGACTGCGTTCCCTGAGGAATGACAGGAAGCTTTTGCACTGTGTTTTCGGTTACCGGGGCATGGGGTCAGAGGTCAGACCTGCTCCTGACCGATTCAAACAGCTTCCTCAATGTTTGATATTTGTGCCCTCGATAACCCCACACATGCACCCGCATGAACACCCGCATGCAAGTTAATTCAAATGTTACATTTAATATTAAACGTGTAATATTTCTCTCGCTAAGCTTTACGCTTATACTCTTAATGTCGCCCCGGGGATCGATTAAGTATTCTGTATTGTTGATAATTCTTCCAACTTCACTTGCACATATTCAAGATCTTGCGTTATGATTTTTTTCATGTGTGGATCATGACTGCGCATCTCCAGTTTTTTCCGTTAAATGATGACTGTACCCACCAGCTGTGGAAAGTGTGTGTCGGCGTCCTGCGCCTGCATATCGAACCTCACTGCGTGTACGCCAGAGAACCGACAATTCTTCTTCTTGGGTCTGGCAGAGAAAGAACCAGTAATGTGGCAAAGATTATTTAAGCCCCAACAGTACTTTCGAAGTCCTTTCATTTGTAAAAACTTCACTGAAGACGGCACAGAGTCTTTTTGAGGACGCTTCACTCTCAGTTTCGGAATGAGTACATGCACTGTTGTTGTGCCGCGGCAGCCAATCAGGCCACACGAAGCATCCACATGCACTGATCATCTATGTGGTGAAGACTTTGAAAGAACTGTGTTCGGCGTGTTCAGAGCGCTTCCTCGGGTGTGTGAGAGCCGTGAGAGTCAACAAAACCCGTGGGTGTTTTCCTCCACCAACCAACCAGGTAGCAGCTAACACCCATGTCTGTCCTGTCATCCATCCACATGTTTATATAACGCTGTCAACATCAGCGTATGACTTATGAGCACACACGTGTTTGTGATCTCACTGTGACCTTGACCTTTGACCTTTTGACACTGACGTTGGTGCCAAATTATGAAGAGACATGCCTGAAACTTTCACCAGAGTGGGGCCAATCTCGGCTCCAGCTGACCTTTGACCTTTTATGTACAAAACGTCCTGACGTCAGACCGTTCGATCGAGGGATTTGCGCGGAAGACTGAAATAATCAGCACATGACATTGGCCACGTGAGTCCATGTGACCTTGACCCCTTGACCTTTTGACCACCGCAGTCCGGCCAGTTCATCCTTGAGGCCGCGTTTCACATCTGTGCCAAATGAATGTAGGATAAACGCGTAAGATTACCGACGTGCACGCTCACTCTGAAGAATCGATGAAACCCCCCACCTCCCCTAACCAGTCTGAGGTTTGACGTGCGAGGCAGCTGATTGGTGGAGCCCGCTCGCGGTGTTCCGTGCGACGCTCCTGCACAACAAACCGTGAGTGCATTAAAAATAGCAGGTGCTGACGGAGCAGCTGCGTGTGTCTGCTCACTCTCAGGCGATAAAGATTCCCTCCATCGGGGCTCGGATGGCGTGGTGGTCGGGTGTCGGCGAGAAGCGGCTACTTGTGCCCTGCGCCTGTTTTCCCTGGTCTCCTGCTTGACCAGCAGCAGCAGCTAACGTGACCACATGGAGATTACTGTCAGCGCTGCAGGGGGGAGCGAGGCGGGAGAGGATGAAGGCGGCGGCGGGGGCGGGGGAGGCGGCGGCGGTGGTGGCGGCGGCGGCGGCGGCGGCGGTGGCGGCTTTGGGAGTTTTAAGGCGGCAGTGCGAGTGCAACATCCCCGAAGCTGTTTTCACTTCCACCACTCAATAGCTCACCTCCTAAACCTCGCTGAGGAACGACATGTTTCAGCGCGCGAGTGTATGAAGAGAAACAGCAAAAAAAAAAAATGAAGAGAAACATCTTTTCCTGACATGCGCCCACCAGCCATAACATTATGACCACCGCATATAGAGATATAGAGAGAATATAGAGGGATGTAGAGAGGCGCTGACATATTTGAATGAGCGCCACTGGAGGAGATACAAAGGCCTCTGGGGGGAAAAAAAATAGAAAAGACCATGAGGGCACAGAACCAGACAAACTGCATAGAAGTGAACAGCAATAAAGGAAACAATGAAAACTATGAACATATTCAAAATAAAAACAAGAATGCACCCAGTTATGATGGTTTACTGACATGGTCTGAAAAGCTGCCATCCGGAACGCGTTGCACGTATCAGCCATAACATTATGACCGCTGCGTGTCCACCACAGATGCAGCAAACCCTGGGTGACACTGAGAGGTGTCCCTAATGTTTTGGCTGGCCCACTTATGCGTTATATGTTTTTACACTGACCTTATTGGAGGTCTGGGCTCAACAAAGTGCACTTTTAGTTGCTTTTGTCATACTTTAATAGGAATAACTTATGATATATCACGTGATATCCAGTGATTTATGAAATCCCCACAACATGGTGGAGGTTTACTGTTGGAATAGACGTCCTGATTAGATTTTAGTTTGTCTTTGAAGGATTATTATTTTTGAGGGATTGTCACCCTGATGCCTATGAGTGGGATGACTAAACTATGAGGGAAGTGTAACCTAATAAAGTTCAACAGCATCACATCAGAAACCTACGATTGCAGAGGTCAGAACATTGTTTCGCATACATGACCCAAAATAAACAAAAACAGAAACCCAAACGAACCTGCCCTCCGTGCACACACACGTGTCCAGTCATTAGCACGCCGTTCGCCGCCGGAACCGTCCGATTGATAAAATGCCGACGTGACTTTTGCGCCCAAGCAGCTTGAAAGTTGAGAGAAAAAAAAATCAGCTGAACTCTTGCCAACTCAAATAAAAAAAATAAATAAATAGAATAAAAAAAAAGATGATGATAAAAGCAGCCGCTGCCTGACCTGATTTTTCAAGCAACAAATAACAAAGGCAATATTCCACGCTCCACTTGCCGAATCCTTCATGGTGACAGGTGAGTGTGGCGTGAGTGTGATTTATTGGCTGCTCTGTAATGGTGGACACCGCTGCCTGCAGGATGCAGAGTGTTTACGATCCGCTAATTTCTCCTGGCGAATGGGGTCGGAAAAATGACAGTGAAAGCTACGTCCAATGGCTAATCGATAGCGTATTTATGCTGCGCGCGGAGACGGCGGCGGAGACGGCGGCGGAGATGGCGGCGCTCGCTGCGGCGGCGGCGGCGCTCGCTGTGCCTGCGCGACGGGGGCCTCCGTCGATAAATCCCAGCGGATCGCCGAGCGAAGATAATGAACACTTCTTTATTTAGAGCAACCAAAACAGAGCAGTCAATAGTTATGGTGGGAAACGTAGCGTCTCGAAAAAGTCCTTTTAAATAATAATTGCCCCCCCCACGCTCCCCTCCCCTTCCTCACACTCGGTGCTGAGCGCCGCCCACTCAGGGGGCGCCGCCGAGCGCCAAAAACACCGGCGAAGTAAAACTTTGTTCATTAACCTTCTTTCGCTCCAAAATCGATGAGCACTTTATGTGGAGATAAAAGTCTCTGCTGGTCTTTTTTTTTTTTCTAACTTTTCCAAGATATTGTTGATGCGAGTTTTATCGCCTGTGTGTGTGTGTGTGTGTGTTCTGATGAGAAATAGTATATTAAAAAAAAAAAAAAAAAAAGCATTGTTCTGCTGCAGGTTATCAGACTTATCAGATTCTTTTATCTAAGAGCATTAAAATACAGACAGCAGTATTATGCACACTTCAGTATCAGCACATCCTGCAACTGTACTCACGTTTTTTTATTTATCATATTGATAACGTTTGTGTCTGTTATATATTGCAGCGCTCCACATTTCATTTCTACTTACTGCAGTTTTCTATTGATGTGTTTATAAAAAGCTTGTTTTTATTTTTCGTTTTGGTACCTCGGTGTCGCCGAGGTTCACAGCATCCGTAGCCACGCTCGTGATTAGACAGAGATGGGAGGTCTCACTCTGATCACTAACCTGGGTTTGTGCATGGTCATTCAAGAGAGTCGGATCTTCAACTCGCTTGAGACACCAGGTCAGTCCCCCATAGTTGATGTAATGCCTTCCACGCCCAATGGGCATAGAGCACACCCAGAGTGCCCATAGAGCACACCCAGAGCGCCCATAGAGCACACCCAGAGCGCCCATAGAACACACCCAGAGTGCCCATCGAGCATGCTCAGAGTGCTCATGTTCCCAGAGTGCCCATAGAGCACATCAAGACAACCCATAGAGCATGCCCAGAGCACCCACAGGGCACACCCAAAGTACCCATAGAGCATGCCCAGAGCGACCATATTCCCAGAGTGCCCATCACGCACGGTTTAATATTTCATTTCGGGTTGACTTCTATTTTTTTTTGTAATACTTTGAAACGTTCCTTTAAATTTTATTTTGGTACTTTTCTTCCTCATAACTTATATCCATTCTGGCTCGGAGCAACTGTGACAATTTTCTTCCAGGATTTGTGAAAGCATCTCTGATTCTGATGGCTCCGGCACACCTGAGTCTGAGGTCGAGACCTGAGCTCGGTGGCCAGCAAGAGCGTCCGCAGGCGTATCTGGTGGATGACTGAAGCGTTGCGACACTCCAAGCAGCACACGCATGCAGATTGCATTCAGGGATGAGAATTACGCGCCCGGAAAGCCGCGATCCAGCCCAGATGCAGGAGGAGGCGCGCGCGAGGAGGCGGAAGTCTGCGCCGCATCCCACTTTGATGCGGGAGGCAGAACCCCTCAGGCCGAGTCACGGCGGGTCCCCACGTGGAGGCTCTTCAGAGGCGCGTCTTCATCCCGCCGTGACACCAAAACAGCCTTCAAACGCCGTTTGATTGGCTGGTACGCACGCCGCCGATGCGTCTGCAGCGGAGGGGGCTCGAGAGGCGGGCGAGGCGTCGTTAGGAACGACGCGGCGCTTGAAACCAGGCAGACGCCGCTGCCAGTGAAGCTGCTTTCTGAAGAGACTTTTACAACTTCACTTTGTGAGGGAAGTCGTCCAATTTAAAGGTTGTTTGCTGCACGACATTTTTAAATCAGGAAGACGTCTGTCAGCCTTCAGCTCCTCTCTGATGGCGCCGCTGCCTGACGCTGGAGGGTGGTTTGGGTTGTGGAGCAGAAAAACACAGATTCAGTGTTTGAGTTCAGCGTACCTGCAGCACACGTGCAGTACACATGCAGCACACGTGCAGTGTACCTGCAGCACACGTGCAGCACACGTGCAGCGTACCTGCAGCACACGTGCAGTGCACCTGCAGCCCACGTGCAGCACACGTGCAGTGTAACTGCAGCACACGTGCAGCACACGTGCAGTGTATCTGCAGCATACGTGCAGCACCCATGCAGCGTACCTGCAGCATATGTGCAGTGTAACTGCAGCACACGTGCAGCACACATGCAGCGTTCCTGCAGCCTTCATGCCGCGTACCTGCAGCACACGTGCAGCGTTCCTGCGGCATATGTGCAGCATATGTGCAGCACACGTGCAGCACACATGCAGCGTTCCTGCGGCGTTCGTGCAGCTTACCTGCAGCATATGTGCAGCAGACGTGCAGGGTGCATGCAACGCACATGCAGCATACCTGCAGCACGCATGCAGCACACTTGCAGCATGCATGCAGCGTATGAGCAGCCCTTGTGCAGCACACGTGCAGCATACGTGCAGCCTATGTGCAGCGTACCTCCACTGTGCTGTATGACTTATATTTTCTCTGTGAGATATATAAATACATTGAAATTGTTCATTTTTAAAGCAGCAGTAGCGCCTCCACTTTTTCGTAAGTGAGCAAACGTGAATAACGACGCGTTTCCTTCACATTAGACCAACCGAAAAGGCCCAGACATGGTTGTAGTTAACATTCATGAATGAATCCGAATGAGTCCCGAGGACGACTCTGCGTTAGCTAGCAGCCAACGGCGGCGGTGGCGGCGGCGTCTTCCTCTGCAGTTCACACAGCATGATGCATGATGGGATAGGTCGAGCGTCCCTCTGCCGGGTCCCATAATGACTCTGCACTGCACAACAGTGAATGAAATGTATGAGTCCTCCAACAACAACATAAAATCAACAATCCAGTAGACGGAATCATGAATGAGGGAACGCTTCCAGCGCGGCTTTGCTGTCCCGGGCCAGAACTTCCTTCAGCTGAGGAGTATATATACCCACAATAATAGTGGTGATGGGAAGGAGATGGGTTTTTTTAAGGTCATCTCATGATTGTAAATGTGGAAAGATAAAAGATCACTATCACTCTGCCATAAGTTGAAGAAGAACACACAGTTGTAAATTTATGATCTTAGTTAAAAAGACCACATTCATAAATAACAGCCACAAGGATTGACTGCAGCCATAGAAGGGCGAAAAACACTTTAAATGCACTCTAAGTTATTATTTTATACTTTATTTACACAATTTTACGTACAACCGGTTCACAAATCCAGCAACGGTAACAAAGCGGTGAGCGCTCGAGGTGGCGCAGGAATCACAGCGCACGAAACTCAAGAAATAAAATCAGATACGAATAAAAGTTAAAACAAGTTGAAATAAATAACATACAAAATCGAAATTCATCGCATTGGGGTTTGTGAGGGTGTCCAGGTATGAATCTGCCATGAGGACAGAAAGACTTGGCGGTGTTTGTTTTGCATATTCTCTGGCGTGTGTGAAACTTTGCGAGTGAAATCGGATTAAAAACCATATTTTTCCTTAACAGGCAATTTGTCATGAGAGAAGCCAGATAAAAAGAATTCAGTTTTTTTAACGATAGATTAAGGTCATGGCAGAACGTCTGACTGGGGGAGCATCCACCCTCAAAAAAGCCATAACAGCGAGAGTCAATATTTAGTCTATGTTTGAAATAACTGAATTAACTGGATCGCGCCTGTGTAATATTTTCAAGGACCCCCCCCCTCCCACGCACCTTATTTGGGACACAAGAGTTATATAACCATGTTTTTCCGGGTCTACATAAACGTTTAGATTACTTCCTAACGAGGCTCCTGCTGCTCGGGCCGCGTCCGGACTTCTTCGTGTTGGATTTCGCCTCAGTCCGGATGTGGGAGTCTGAGGCCGGCGGCGTTTGTCGCCCCCTACAGGCCGGGAGGGGAACCGGCGCTGCCGCCCCCGTTCAAACATGTCGCCGGTGGTGGGGGGGGGGGGACGTCAGCGGGCCGCGCCGCCGAACGTCTCTCGCCGTTATCAGGTACGTTGCCGTGTGAAGTCGCGCGTTTCGACGTTCCTCGCTCAGCTGTTCTTTGTGCAAGTTCGGGTTCGCGCCGGCTTGTTGCGCAGCGCAGCGAGACTCCGCTCGTTAGCGTAATTAGCTCGTTAGCGTAATTAGCTCGTTAGCATATGGAGCGGCCATTGGGCGGCGAGCGCGGACGTTTGACGCCACGCTGGAGTTCACCTGCGGCCGCGCTGCGTTTTGTGCTCGTCTGGTTGAGTTAAATGTTGCGCCCGATAACTTTGATGAGTTTTGTGTGTTGAGAGCAGTTAGCTAAAGCTTGACGCAGCTGTAAAAAAAAAAAAAGATGGCACCGTCTCCAGCGAGCTGAGTCCTCACTCAGAACCCCCTTTGTGCTGTGAGTAAACTGGACCCTCGATGTGCCCGCGTGAACAGCACCCGCGGGTATCGATGATTCCTCCCCTGATCAGGGATGTGGCACAAACATCTGGAAGATGACATCTTAGGGATCTAAGATCTCACATATCACCACATTTATGAGCACCAGCGTTTTCCAAAGAAGGTCGGCTTTCAATCCGCTTGAGACGCCCAGTATTATATGTACTGTGTATATTTACGCATATATATTTGCTTTTATATATTACATATTTTGGATATATCGGCATCCTGTAACTGCACATGTTTCTTGTTGTTTTATTATATTGGGTCTGCTTCTATTTTTATGGTAATATTTTGTCATTTTTTGTTATATTTTTGTACATTCTTCCTTGTTATTTATGGAGCAACTGTGGCCATGCAGTTTCCTCCGGGATTCATAGAGCGTTTCTGATTCTGAGTTGGAAGTCAGTCTCTCATAGTTTGATTTATGCCTCCCACTTGCAGTGGCAATGCCCAAAGAGCCCACCCAAAGCGCCCCGTAGAGCCCACCCAGAGCGCCCGTAGAGCCCGCCCAGAGCGCCCCGTAGAGCCCACCCAGAGCGCCCGTAGAGCCCACCCAGAGCGCCCCGTAGAGCCCACCCAGAGCGCCCCGTAGAGCCCACCCAGAGCGCCCCGTAGAGCCCACCCAGAGTGCCCGTAGAGCCCACCCAGAGTGCCCGTAGAGCCCACCCAGAGCGCCCCGTAGAGCCCGCCCAGAGCGCCCATAAAGCCCGCCCAGAGAACCCGTAGAGCCCGCCCCTAAAGCCTACCCAGAGCACCTGCAGAGCGCCCTGTATTCCCAGAGCGCCCCGTATTCCCAGAGCCCACCCGTAGAGCCTGCCCAGAGCGCCCTGTAATCCCAGAGTGCCCCGTATTCCCAGAGCACCCGTAGAGCCCACCCACAGCACCCATAATCCTCACCCTGAGAGGCTGGTACTTGTGGTGCTGCTGAACGGTGCTGCTGCTCTGGGCGTGTTCCTCATCTTCGTCTAGCCTGGTTCATTTAAACGGGAGCGACCAAATATGACCAAACTCTATCAGCAGTAAATGGCCCTGCCTGTCCCGGGACCACGGCCGGATTGACGCCCGGTGGCCAGAGCTTACAAGTAGGAGCTCATGGCAGCGCTGCTCTTGCTGGAATCAGCAGGAATCTCTTGGAGCGACGGCCGGAAGTGTTGAGGAACCCCCCCCCCCCCCCGAGCTGCCAGCTGATTAGTGAAGACTGATGAATGAGGAGGAATTTAGTGCCAGCTGGCGGACGAGCTGATGATGCACATCTTCTCCTCGCAGAGCGGTGGACCACGGTTGTGCGTGACCCTGCGCAGTGTGCGCCGGGGCTTCTGGCCCTCTCCGTAAACATGGCGGGCTAATTAGATGTTGGAGCGAGCAAATATGGGCTAAAGTTGGCTCCTCGGGGGTTTGTGAGCTTGATCGCGTGCACTGCAATTAAGACCAAGTAGGCTGAAAACAAAGGAGGCGAGAGAACGATGTACGTGAGCGTAGGGTTGAGTCGGTGGTGTCGGGGGTCAGAGCGAGCGTGTCGTTGATGCCCAGTGTTAATTGAAGGACTTGTGGGCTTCACCCGGAGGTAGGAGAACCCGTGCACAATGTGGAGCGGTGATACGACCGCACACATTAACGCTTTGGCCTCAGACCTTGGCGGAGCCTTCAGTTCTGAAAAGTGAGGCCAGTGTGGAGCCTTAACTCCCAGCAGTCAGTGGAAAAAAAGCATTTTGATATCATTTCTGCTTTGGCTACCATGAATCGACTCCCTTGAGTCTCCGAAATGCCTTTTTTTTTTTTTTTTTTTTTTGTAAACCATTCAGCACTAACCTGAGACGTAGAATTCTTTTTCTGTGCCATTATCAAATTTGAACTCGGACTAGGCCAAGGCTAAAGGCCTTGGTCCTTTTTATGATTACCAGCTCATAAATGCCAAGTATATTAAGGTCATCTGCAGGCAGAAAATCTTGAGTGTGGATCTTCATTGTGAATTAATCAGTGTCAGAGGTACTTACAGTGATTCCACTGAACAGAGCGGCGTCCTGGATGTTCAACGAACGGCTCAACAACAGCTGGCAGTTGCAGTTGAGGGAGTCTTGGACAGAAGTTCCGAGCAAATTTTCCCGGCATGGTGAGGGATTAAACCCGCATTATTCACAATGGCCAGCAGGGGGGGACACCACCGCATTCAAGCCGAGGCATCCCTGCTCCGTGCAAGATGCTTTGTTAATGAGAAGCATCTGAGAAGTCTGCTGTGGAAGCCCACGGGGAAATGCTGATTGGATGGGACCACCTGTCAGTCATGGGCTACCTTCCAGGAGCAGGGAAGCCACCATGAGCCTTCCTTTGCTCCAAATAGGCCTCAGACATACCTGGTACCACTGCGCTGTTACCTCACCTTACACAGAGCCGCCATTTTGGTGTCTGTCTCCGTTACATGTTTCAAGTTTGAATCTTAAATGGAATTCAAAAAGTCTGAAAGTTGTGAACTCGATGGAATGGAGCATGGAATATACTGTGTACTGTATATACATGGACTATGTTATTTGTAATATTTCATGTGAGTACAATCACATCAAGCCTAGAATAATTGTTTTTTTTTTTTTTGTCTGAGCCGGTTATTTCCAACTCTCACTGACCCTGGTGGAGCGGTGGAGCCTAAGAGGAAAGCAGTTTGTTTCGGGGCGGATCTGTTTGGTGCAGCGAAAAACACATTTCTACAGTATATGCACCCATCAGCCATAAGATTACGACCACCGCGTGTCCACCATAGAGTATAATACAACATAATCGCCAAATCAGCCTTAAGAGCCAATCAGCAGTAAACTAGGTCATCTGTGCATCGAGGACAAATGTAACAACAGCGAATCAAACAAC
>CAAKHG010022521.1:7223-21665 GCA_901007715.1 Dactylopterus volitans
CAAAGATTTTTTTTGGGGGGGGGGGGGGGGTGTTATTCATGATTTAGACGCACGGCGAAATAAACGTTAAAAGTTGACAATCGGTCAACTGAGTCTTCTTGCAAGAAAGACAAGATTTAGAATGTCAAATCTTTATTCAGCTGTGGAGTTTCCTTAAAGCTGTTTTTGCCACCATGCACCAGACTCATCATAACAATCGACATACGTTACTTTCCCAGAGTATCTTGCAGCTGCAACTCTCTGTTCGGAATTTCCAAATAGTAAAGCCATGTTCATCCTACTTCATCTATGGGAAGTCTTCTGCTGGCCATGTCTTCAAGCCTCAGAAACCACTCAAATATCAAAATGTTCAGGCATATTTAGGTTTTTTTTTTCCCCCCTGCCTTTCTAAAATATCGATCTTTTTCCAGCAACCATTTTTGCCATTAAAATGAATGGTCATGCTTTTACATCAGCTAATTGTACTTTGGATGTGTTTTGCCACTGCTCAGCTACTTGCAGCACATTACTATTGAACTTTATAATGACTTTTGACCCCTTAATCAAACTGAGCTTTCTTTTGAAATTCTACATTTAAGCTTTGCAGCGTTGGTGCAGCTGACCTTTTTGCTTTGATTTTTTTTTTTTTTTTTTGCTTTACTTTAATTGCTCTATTACCAAGATGGCCATGCTCTATGATGTCATGACATCAAAGCAAACTAGATTTTATAAGGGACACATTAATATTTTGAATGGTTTTTGCCCTTGTTTACACTTATATAAAGCGCAGGTGTGACATTTGTGAATTTTTTTTAGGCTTTTTTACGCCTTTTTTTCTTGTCTATTTTCTTTTTCAGCAATTCCATTCCGCCCCTCGGCAGTCGCACGCGGGAAATAGTTTTTCAACTTGCTTCTCAACCTGCTCTTTCAGTGACTGCGTTGGAGCCCACCACCGCGTCTGACGCCGTGGTGATGGAGCCTTCCAGACCAGGCGGCTTCCTGGAGTCCTCCTGCGGTGCAGCCGATGGTGCAGCAGCCTTCCTTGAAGACTGTGTTGTGGATACAGCCAAGTAAGTCCACGCGCACCAAAGACACCTCGACATCACTGTCTAGAGTCGTGGCTCCAAACTTGAGACCAGGACCTCTTTGGGGGTTACAAGATACACCCACATTTTTCCTGCTTCAAAAGTTGTATATATATATTTTTTCAATGAAATGTAATCATCGCTGTTTTGAACAATAACGGCCGTTCACCTCTTCATTCTTCTGAAGTACTTGCAGCCTGTTGAAATAATGAATAGCCTTAAAGAGGGTGGGGGGCTGCAATATTCATAGCTTGATAGCAAGCGATGCGATTCTAGGCAAACGGCACGTCAAAAGATTTGCAGACCAACTGAAAGCAAGAGTTTTTTCCACACATGACTCAGCGCAGGGTCAATTTCGTGCCTCTGGTTTTCCCCAAGTGTGTCTATTAAAATGTTTTCCCTTTCTTTAGTGAGTCCTCAGAGGAGGAGTCCACAGGGGAAAGAGAAGAGGAGATTTGTCCCCGCACCGAAGTCACCGGCACCAAGACGACGGGGGTCCCTGCAGACCACACGTCAAACACACAAACAGGTCAGACTTTAACTCGCACACACTTCCTACCCAGGAAGCCACGAGGCTGAATGTTGTTGACGCGTTACTCTCCCCCAAACCAAAGACACTCGTAGGGGTGACGCGAGCAGCTTACGATAACCGTGATAAGCAATATACAGACACAACTGGGTTCTAGCTTCATGCCGTCACTTTGTTGGCTCTGGTTGCTTAGGTCAGCACAAGTTTTTATCTTTTCCTGAGGATGTGAGGCGCACAGATGTAAATGAACTTCACATTCTCTGGCAGCACAACTTGACTTCCTTTTTCCTGACTTCCATCCCCCTTTTGACATTCTTTCCTGCCTTAGTCACTGAGCGGAAAAAAAACCCACACCTACTGTTTATTCCATGATCTTTTGGTTTTATGATAAAATCCTCAATGAATCTGAAATGACTCTTTGAAATCAATAAGGAGCACTTGTTTGACTCGTAGATCAGTGAGATAAAACTGCAAGTATTTTTATTTCATTTTAGGGCTATTCATGGTGTAATACTAGATAATCAATATTTATACTCAGTCACTTACAGGGTGAAATACTGTTGTAGATTTCCATTATTAATGATTCATCGTCCACACCTCCCAAGCGGATGCATGGACTGTTAAGCAACTGTTTGTGTTTCATCATAAATTCATCGTCATTTAGGTTTTGTGTACACAGACTCCGACACAAACGCCACAGTATATTAAGAAGATCCTGCTGCCTAAGCACAAGATGCAACCGGAGCGTTCCCTTTTCTAATCAATGCATCCAAAGCTAAATCTATTTAGCTTTTTGTTTTTGTTTTTTCAATTTGTTTTTTAAGCGAACTTATGGCAAGTCATGACATTGAACTCACCAAAATTGTAAGTAGATCTTTTGGACAAGCAATGTCTGAAAATAGAAATATGGAAGTCAGATGATCAGGAAGGCTAAAAAAACAAACAAACGATGATTCAGCCAGAGGATCTTAATGGCCTGAGTGAAATGAGCAGACCTGTAACTTTGGTAATGGTTCCTCGCTATGCCGCTGTAACTGCCGTAGATCGACACTGATATGAAGGTCAGTCTGTAAGTTTGGGTAGATGTACCTCAAATATAGTGATGGACAATTTGGATCCAAACAAAATTCTTTTGTTTTGCTCTCCCAGTTAATGTGGGGGTTGTTCATCTGCTCATGCTTCAAATCTCAGTATTGGCATAACTGCATCATAATCGATGGAACTGATGGCTAGTGTTTGGAACATTTTTGGATATGAGTTTCACTTTTAAGAAAAACCTTAAATGACAGTAAAATGGTGTCCTCAGTGGACTTTTTTTATTTAAAAAAAAAAAAAGAAGAATTCATGAAATTTGATATTTTGGCTGGTGGCTATATTTATGAAGAGAAGGTTTGTTCCACCAAGAGGGCTAATAGCCTTTAGGGTTTGCAGGATAATCTGATAATATTGATTTTGTTTCAAGGAAAAGTAATGGCTGGCTGCGGTTCAGTCAGACATCACTGTGCATTCTGTGTAGTTGAGCTGTTGCCACTGGCTTGCTTGTTGCTTGTCGCTTGTTTTTTTTTTTTTCTTGTTTTTTTTTTGTGTGTGTGTGCGTTCTTGGGGAAACGAAGGGTCACAGAACTCGCTTGAAGAACCTCTGCTCATCTCTCTTTCTCCATGTCTCATCCTCCAGTAAAAGCCCAGCGCCCAGTGTCCCTGTCAGTCCCGGCAGCAGCAGCAGCAGCAGCAGTAGACTGCGGCCTGTGGACGTCTCGGGATGACGCAGAAGTGAAACTAAGGATGGGGGATTCCGGCATGGCCGCCGAGACCCCTCTGACGGTCAACGAGCTCTTTACCTCAGCTGTGAAGAATTTTGGAAACTATACTGCTTTGAACTGGAAGGAAGGCGAGCAGCAGAAGAGCCTGAGCTACAAAGAGTACCATCGGGCCTGCCGCACAGCAGCCAAGAGCTTCCTCAAGGTAACAAATTAACCATGAACGGAGACAAACGTTGTCAAGGAGCTGGGAGAGACGCACGAGCTCCTTTGTTCACGTTTTGTTCAACAAATATGGCGGTTGGGGGTATTATTCCTGTTTAGCCTGTAGGTCATGTGTCTCAGATATGCGTCGCTTTGGATAAAGACATCTTCCAAATGAATTGTAGAATTGTAGGTTCAGACCACGCAGACCTTGCCCACATCGTGATGTTAATCTTGGCAAGCTATTTTGGTAGACATGGCAAACTTTGGGGAAAGATGTGGCGCAGGGTGCGGCTCAGTTTGGGGAAATTCCTCTGCCTGTTTGGTGGACGTGGCAAACGTTCGGGGAAAATGTGGCACACGGCGTTGCTCAATCCGAGAAGTCCCAGATAAATGAAGTCTCTGAGTTACGCAAGGCAACAGAAATCTTTTTTAAGTTTCTTTTTTAACGAGAAAGGAACATTTTATTTCCGTCTGACCTCAGCTGAGAGATCTGTGCTTTGTTTTAAACGGTCAGCTTACCAACCGTTGTGTGCGTGGTTGTGCGGAAATATCAGCCGAGACAGCGAGGCGGCTCAGGACCGGCCTCAGCTGCTCGTGCAGGACACAACATGCGATTGTTGATTGTGAAAGCCGTCACAGTGAGCCGTCGTCACGCATACAGACAGACTTACACACTTACACACACACACACACACACACACACAGAGGTCTGGTTTCATACACAGAAACTCACCTGAACCTGTCGCCCCTAGAGACTGATTTGAGTTTGCACATGAGAAGTTGCTAAGCTTTATTCTGAATACGCAGAGGACAGCTTGAGAAAGCTGCAAGGTCTGAATTTGACAATGGTGATACTTATTTTTTTTATTTACTTTATTTTTGAACTTCTCAACCAAAATGAATTTTGAACAGCTCGTCTTGAAATTGCTGTTGCACTATTTACACACCGTGTTTGTCTGCCCCGCAGCTTGGTTTGCAGCGTTACCATGGCGTCGGCATCCTCGGCTTCAACTCGGCTGAGTGGTTCATCGCTGATATCGGAGCCATTCTAGCAGGGTGAGTTTCATATGGCCTCTGAATTTGGAGGCGATGAACTCCTTCTTCTCTCACTCATTGTGTCATAACCAGCTCCGTGAGTATCCGTGTTTATGCGCGCATAACTTCATACCTGAGTAATGAAGGCGGGAACACCAATTGGTTCGTGTTCTGCATGCCGCCTCTTTGCTTGATTGATAGGACGACCATTTACCCGTAATTATCACGAGCCTCTCTGCTTTTACGATTGCATGAATATTCCGCATGAAGGCCAAGCCAAAACCCCGCCGCGCATCGAGAGCATAACCTATCGATCGGTCGAGGCCATGTTTGCTGTAGCTGGGCGGCTGCGTCACAGAGCATCAGCCATGTGTCAGAGTCGCTCTTACGTTTTATGGAGAAACGTTCTGTTCATTGCGTGCAGCGCCGGCATGTGTCAGGGGTGGATTCGCTCGTAGATCGTTTCAAGCGCTTAGCACGTAAACTAAATGCTGCATGTGGATTTCCAACGTCCCCACGCCTCTGTTCAGTGTGGGTGAGTGAGAACAAGAATGCAGAGACTGGAGTCAACTTGTCCAACCAGTCCTGAGGAGGCAAATTACAGACCACGTTTGATAAACTCAGCTCAGTACTTGGTTTTTGGCACATCAAGTTGCTGCAAAGCAAAAGGAAGCTTGAGTCCCGCTTGTCTTATTACAGATTCACTGTGGATGCTTGTAATACCGCTGCGGTAGTTTCCTAGCCTCGCTATAAAGGGACAAATTAAAAAAAAATGAGCGAGACAGCCAGAAAGATGAGGGCAGTTTCTCAGCTGCGCTTGAGCAGTGTCGCGTCCCAAATCTCTCGCGGTTGTTATTCAAGATCCGCTTGAAACGACCCATTTTCAGTCCCCACTCAACTGTTTTAATGGCACTGTTGATACTTGCAGGGTCATTGAACGTCATGGTAGCGCATGAGACGGATATTTACATGAGACCCCCCCCACCCCACAGTAACACAAATAAAACGGGTGAATGTGGAGGAGAAACTCGCAGTTTGCCGATTTTTAACTTGGAGTGTTGAGGGTGACTCTCCTTCATCTGCCACAGTGGGTTTGCCGTGGGCATCTACACCACCAACTCTCCGGAGGCGTGCCAGTACGTTGCAGACAACTGCAAAGCCAACATCATCGTGGTGGAGAATCACAAACAGCTGCAGAAAATCCTCCAGGTGAGATGCCAGACGAAAAGTGGAGCGCTACACTTAAGATGCTGTGGCAGACGTCAGGACCAACAAAAGCATGAAAATGCATCGGCGTTTTGTTCCGTTGTTCTGCCAACATGTATTGCCAGTTTAAATGTTGTTAAGTACGATATGGAAAAATTTACTTGGCTGAATGTTTCTGAAACGAAATAGAAACCGATCAAGCCATTTTTCATGTCAAATCTGTCATTCGTATAAAAATGCTTTTTGTAAATAATCCATAGTCTAATTGTCCGATTGATGTTACACAGCTTTGTTCGGTGCACTGTTGGTCTTTCGGTAGTCTTGTCGTTGTTGGTGCTCAAAGCTGAGACGGCATCGAGTCTTATCGCCGACTTTTCAGTCAGGCGATTACAGCTCGTTCAAAGATTGTACTCTGCTGTGCACTCAGGTGGAAGACAAGCTGCCTCACTTGAAAGCCATCGTCCAGTACAAAGATGCACTCAAAGAGAAGAGACCAAATCTGTACTCTGTAAGTAAACTCTGCTCTCAGGAAGGAGGAGGTTTAAAGGCTTCAGCCGAAAGAAACAACAAGGAGTCCATCGTTTTTGTTCCATTGTTTTCTGCGTCTCGCAGTGGGCAGAGTTTATGGAGCTTGGGCGTGACGAGCCAGATGCTCCTCTCGATGAGCTCATCTCCAGCCAGAAGCCCAACCAATGTTGCACGCTCATTTACACCTCAGGAACCACAGGCCAGCCCAAAGGAGTCATGCTCAGCCATGACAACGTAAGTGGATGCAGGCGTGTCGAGTGTTGGGACATTTTCACGTAGGTGCAGACCAACAAAGTTTCTTGAGGAGTTTAATGACTCTGCCTTTTTAGTTTTGAGTTCAAGGTTGATCCCTAAACCGCATAAACAAACACCTAAACATTTTGAATCGTTGACTTGTTGACTGAATCAGTTCAAACTGGTCTTCACAGGCGGGTTTGCATCTTGTTAAAGTCGGCTGTCTGCACTCTGGCTGTGTTTGCTCATGTTTGCGATCCTGCCTCGTAAAAACACGCGTGAACTCCCGCCTATGAACAGCCCGTGTTCTTTTTTTTTTCCCCTCGCAGCTAACATGGACGGCGCTCGCCACCAGCCGCCACGTGCGTCTTAAAGATGCCACCGAGTCCCAGGAGTCTGTGGTCAGCTACCTGCCCCTCAGCCACATTGCAGCTCAGATGGTCGACATCTGGGTCACGATGAGGGTCGGAGGGGCCACCTACTTTGCTCAGCCAGATGCCCTCAAGGTGAGATTCAGCCCTTGTTTTTGGACACGGCGAGACGCACGCGAGCACGCCGACGTCACACAACTGTGCACTGTCGACCATTTCGGATGTTTTGAACCCGTCACGCATCTTCCATGAAAAAAGGAAAAAAAATTATTTATTTTTTCCCTCAGCTCATCTTTCATCATATTATCACCCTCCAGCTGTTGAGCAGTTCAAATTAGGTGTATAATGCAGTTGACAGATTGACCTCTCCCACACTCCCGCAAAACATTCCATACATAAGGCATCTTTGTTTCCCAACAGCGGGTTTTCCAAGATCTTTGTGTCACGTTGTGGGAGCAGATTTCTACATTTGTTCTTCTTCTCTCCATGTGAGCTGTACATGAGCGTTACATGTGTTTTTTAACACGTACGGCGTCCTTGCTGCTTTTGTCAGGGCTCTCTGGTGAACACCTTGAAGGAGGTGCGTCCCACGGCCTTCATGGGCGTCCCCCGTGTCTGGGAGAAGATGCAGGAGAAGATGAAAGCTGCCGGAGCCAAGTCTTCGACTGTGCGCCGAAAAGTGGCTTCCTGGGCCAAAGACGTGGGTCTGCAGACAAATCTGAGCAAGATGAATCAGTACGTACACGTTCTAGATTCCAGCGTCCCTGGCAGGGTTGAGTGGGGATCCCGTTCTCCTGCTTTTGGCTCTAACGTTTCACTGAAAAAAAATGTCTGTTTGCTGGTCCTGCCCTTAAATGAGAGACCACTTTACTAATGCTGTCAGTGCATGGCGACTTCTTTTTTGCGCCACCTAATAATGTCGCTGCTGTTTTTGGTCACGTTGACACACACGTGCAAGCGTTCTACCCGCGTCTGACATCTGGATGAAGTCAAGCATTTACACTTGCTTCTCATTTTCACCCCTTTTTTTTAAGAAACGGAGCAGTCGGGCAGACGACACTGAGCTACCGCTTAGCGAAGAGGATCGTGTTCAACAAGGTGCGCAAGGCTCTGGGCCTGGACCGCTGCACCCGGTGCTACACCGGCGCCGCTCCCATCACCAAAGACACTCTGGAGTTCTTCCTCAGCCTGGACATTCCCGTGTACGAGCTGTACGGCATGAGCGAGAGCACCGGACCTCACACCATCTCCCTCCCAGACGCCTTCAAGCTCACCAGGTAGCCGCTTGTGCAGTATAGCGATTCTTATTTGGCACTGCTGTTTTTACAGCACACAAATTAAGTTAAAAAAAACAAAAGCAAAACTTGAGAGTGGTGAATTAAACTGATGTCGATGTGTCTTGCAGTTGCGGCAAGGAGATCCCAGGGTGCAAGACAAAGCTGCACTCGCCCGACGAAGAGGGAAACGGCGAGATCTGCTTCTGGGGTCGACACGTCTTCATGGGTTACCTCAACATGCCCGACAAGACGGAGGAGGCTCTGGATGCGGAAGGCTGGCTGCACTCCGGGGACCTGGGCAAACACGACAAGAACGGGTTCCTCTTCATCACCGGACGGATCAAAGGTACGCTGCCGGGCCTTTTTTAGCCCATGTCGTTGGTTCTTTTTTTTTGTTTGTTTTGTTTTTAAAGAGCAAAGAAAAAAGAGAGAAGACTGTGCTGTGGATCAGCCCTGAATCAATCTGGCATGCGGTTTTTAACTTAAGCGTGTGTCTTTGATTTCAGAGCTCATCATTACAGCAGGAGGCGAGAACATCCCCCCCGTCCCTATTGAGGATGCGGTGAAGGAAGCTGTGCCGCTGATTAGCAACGCCATGCTAATCGGAGACAAGAGGAAGTTCCTGTCCATGCTGCTCACCATTAAGGTAACAGAGACCTGGATGTCGTTTAACCCCTGATGGTTATGCTATACATGGTCTGTGTGAAGAATGGATGTAAATCAGCCTGATAAGAGACTGTTAAACAAGAGGGCACGGGTGTCAGATGGACACAACGACAATGGAGGATGTACATTTCTACGGATGAAAATGAATATATGTGCATGCCAGGCGGAGTTTGAGGCAGACAAGACGCAGACAGAAGAGCCGCACAGTCTTAATAAGACCCAGCGGTTGTAAATATGCCGAGGCTTCGATCTGACACACTCGGGCATTATTCTCATATCGTCATTAATGCCTCACAAAGATGTCATCAGTTTATTTGTGATGCAGCACCTGTGAAAGTTTTTCTGCATGTACCAGCTCTACACCCTGTTCATGTAGTTTATGAGTCTGCTTTGACTCACGCTAGCAAAAAAGCAACGAGCTAGTCAACGTACACTGCCACCTAGTGGCTGATGCTAACTGCAACAGGGCAAACTGAGCAGCATTCAGACCGTATGATCATTGCACATGAGCGGTGTATAACCACAAGAGAAAAAAAGGAAATTGTTGAAGAATAAAAATAAAAAAAAAACCCTTAAATCCTGGTGACATTCTCCCCTGCGGTCCCTCTCTGCAGTGCCAGGTGAACGCCGAGTGTGGCACTCCGGAGGACGAGCTGACCCCAGAGGCTGTGGAGCTCTGCAGGAAGCTGGGCAGCAAAGCCACTTGCGTGTCTGACCTCACGGGCGGCAAAGATCGTGCGGTTCATGCCTCCATCCAGGAGGGGATCAACCGAGTCAACGAGAAGGCCACCTCCAATGCTCAGCGCATCCAGAAGTGGATCATTCTGGATAAGGACTTCTCCATCGCCGGAGGAGAGCTGGGTGAGTCAGAGTACAGGCGACCAGGGAGGGCTAATGCCACCCAGGCAGGTTCAAAATTGATGCCGACTTTATTCTCTTTTTCATTTTTTTTTTCACAAATTGTCACCTTCCTAAAATAATGGCAGAAGCCATTTTTTTCAGGTTTTTCAGGAAACACAAAAAACTTAACAAAACATTCATGAGGGGGTGATTTAGGCAAAAAACAAACAAACATTTTTGTCATCAAATGACTTAGGCCGTTATTTTAGGAAGTTGACGAAATAATACATTTGGCCGCAGTTAAAAGTACTTTTTCATTGTGGCGAGATGATAGTTTGACCCCCCCCCCCCCCCCCCCCCACCCCCCTCTATAGCTGGACTGCGGTTGCTTAACTCTCCACCAACCACAGGCATCTGTAGGGCTCTCGTGGTTTTGTTTTGTTTTTTTGTTTTGTTTTTTTACATCCTGAGAAAATCTGACAACATTGGCATATTTCTGAGTAGGTAGATTAAATTTGGCAAAACTGATGAAGGCGCAAGATGGCCGACCGTCATGCACGTCAGCTTAAATCGCCTGCAGCCACTAAACGGACAAGACTGACCGGCGGAGAACGCGGAGAACCGCAGCGCTGCTCACTTTGCCACCATCATTGTTAATTATGCAGCAAGAGGCAGCAGCAGCAGCAGAGAGGAGTTTTAGAAATAGTACATTTATCTATTTTGCCTAAAGTAATTATTTTATCTATTGCAAAAAAAAAAATAGAGAAAAGATATATTTTTAAAAGAAATATGCTGGGTCCAGATGCATTTGGGGAGTTCGTTTGGGCTCACATTTGGACGTAACAGAATTATTTTGGATGAACACACCCTGAGCAGGTTCCGGCTGAACCTCAAGACCCGCCGCCGCAGACGCGCGTGACGGGGCAGCCGCCCGAGATGCCGTTTCGACTTTTAGCTAAAATGTGCTTTTGAACGATGTGAATTTGTGTCCCGGTTCCACAGGTCCCACGATGAAGCTGAAACGACCAGTGGTGATGAAGATGTACAAGGAGCAGATTGAGAACTTTTACAAAGATCTGGCAACCCCGATGAGTCCCGACAATCCTCTGCCTCCCAAATAGAGCTGCTACACACACACACACACACACACACACACACACACACACACCTTATTCACCCACCTTCTCCACATTGCCATTTCTCCCTCTTGTATAAATGATTTGTTTGCCTTGTGTTTTTTGGGTGTTCTGTCCTTGTTTACATTTGTACAAATGGAAACAAAAAAGAAGCCATTGTAAATTAGCTTTATGCCTTTGAAGGATGTTATGAATAAGCTGAATTCAACTATTTATTTGCGTTACTTGGATGAAGAGTAGCAGCCGATAGATGAAGTAGAAGCAACTTTCTGGGGAAAAAACAAAACAAAGGTTGCCTTTTGTGATACTTGACATAAAGAAGTAAAGGAA
Source organism: Dactylopterus volitans (assembly GCA_901007715.1). Taxonomy (NCBI): domain Eukaryota; kingdom Metazoa; phylum Chordata; class Actinopteri; order Syngnathiformes; family Dactylopteridae; genus Dactylopterus; species Dactylopterus volitans. The sequence continues at coordinate 18,404 of CAAKHG010022521.1, forward strand.
TCCAAAAAATGATTTCATAGGATGTATTTTTTTTGTTTTTTTTTTAAGGAATGTGTTTCATTATTTATTTTTGGTTTGCCAAAGTCATTGTTTACTTGGACACATTAAATTTAGATGAAACGTTCATAAACCTCAAATGGAATTCAGCACTCATACCTAATATTTACTTGCCTTAACTGATGTTTGGTGGTTTTGTCTTGTTTTTTGCTTTGTCTGCCTGTATGTAAAACTGTATGTCAAAGAATTGAGAGTGTCACAATCAAAAAGTGGCATATCATGGATTTCGTTGTTCATCTTGTTTGGGAAAAAAAAAAAAAAAATCATTCAAGCCATATATATCAAGCTCTTGTACATATGAAGCGTCTGTGCTCTGCTCAGCGCGCCGACCAGTCACAGCCGCCGCGGCCGCCCGGCTCCGCGGAGCCGTTTCCCGACAGTCCGTCTGTGTGTAGACTTGCTGTGATCTTAGAGATTTTGTAAATATTTTTTTTTGCCTACATCATCTTCACCCATGTCTCTTTATTTACACCCCTTATGCCCCCCCCCCACTCTCATGCCTTGTTTTTGCACTCAAAATGGAAAAAAAAAAGAGTACACGTTAGATTGCAGGTTCATGGTAAATATATCGACTGTGTTGCTCTTCGTGCGACATATTTCAAATGCTTGAGGATGTGATGGTGTGACCACACGCCTTTTTAACTCCCTGAAAGGTGTCTCATACCATCCCCATGGAAGATCTTTTACGCAAAAGGCTTAAATACAGTGCGTTGTCAGAAATCACTGTGCTGATATCTGTAAAGCTGTTGTTTATAAAAAAAATATATATATATATTAATAGATATCTGTAGCACTGTTATGGTTTAGACAGCATGGCGGTTACGGCTCACCCAAACATTGAGGTTCAGGGTAAACCAAGCAAATACGGTGTAATTTATATCTCCTGTAAGACTGTATGTACTGGAATATTAAATGAGGAAATGATGGTGATTCAGTGTGTCGCTGGCGGGGTGAGCGAACTTTCACTCGCGCAGAGCTACAGACGAATCTGCTCCGATGTAAAAGCTTTAAGAAGTAAAAAAAAAAAAAAGCAATTAAATGTCACTGAAAGGAAATGCACGGTTACCGGCTACGTTGCTGAAAAAAGCCGAGCATCAGTGAGCGCTCACAAGACCCCCCGACTTGACAGCTGGACTCACCTGACCCTACTGAGCTGTTTATTGATGTTAATATCGTGGTGGCGAGATGGAAAAAAAAAATGCATGATGCTGCCCGAGGGAGGCAGATAGAGCGGAAATGAATGTTTGCGTGAGATCAATAATGGAATAAAAGTCAAAAGATGCCAACATCTGGAGCCTCTTGTGTATTTTGTGGGACACTGAGAGCAGAATGAGCTTATACAACCTTCTCGGCTTGCGCCCGTTTTACATGAAGCCATATAAACCTCTGACCTCTTGCTGCAGGTATAAGTGTGTATTCATCTAAAGGGTCTATTCAAGTTAAAGCAAGAAAAAAAAAAAGTGATGGGCTACATATCCACCTTATCTGCAAATTCAGGTTTCATGAAAATGTTTAAATACAGGTAAACGCCCTTCGCTTTAGCCCGTACTGCAATAATCAGCCTCTGTTCACCACAAAGTTTCACACATTTCCTGTGTTTTGTTGTTCCTTTTGCCCCTATAACTTTGAATCACATGCATTATTTCAGTTGGACTTAATACCTTGTTACTAGAAATGTCCAAAAGCTTTACCCCTGTGCAGAGCTACTTGGGACAATATACATGTCCCAAACATATTAGAAAAAACAAACACGTGCAAAAGTTGTTTAAAACTTTTTTAGATTTGAATATTAAGCAAACATGATAATTGAAAAAAATAGGGGTTTTTTTTTTGTTTTTTTGAGAATTCTTTGTGCAGTTACTCAAACCCGAGGTATGTTTTCAGGTGGTACTGCGCACTGGTCAGTTACGGTTCAAATACTTTTTCCTGTTTTACATATATGGAGAGCCCACTATGACCATGAAACAAGTGGTTTTTCAAAAAAAAAACAAAACTGCAGTCCAAAAAACAAAAAAACAAAACTGAGAACAATAACACGCAGGTTTCAATTAGTTTTGGCTCTTTGTGTCAAGCATCTGACCTCCCCACGATAATCCAGATAATCTCTCGTTTCAATCCATCCAATTCCGCCTCACTGACACTGATGACCGGATAATACAACACTGGGTCTCTCGCTAAATAATAAATACCCGACAAATACCTGGTGCAAGTCTGAAATAGCTCTATTGATGGCAAAATGTCCCTGAGAATGTCGAGTTAGCGTGAGAAAATGTCCTTAACTAAAAAACGGCTGAGGGTGCATGATGTAACAATCACTGAAACATTTTCCGTCATCTGGTCAAATTAGTGCAGCGCCAATCAAGAATCTGGAAATGTGAGATAAAATAACCGGGCGTGTTGTTTTGGGGTAAATCAAACTTAAATTAGTAATCAATACCTGACAATTCAAGGTATTTAAAGACCCTCAGCATCATACGAACATCTGATATCGCAGTCCTGATCGTTGCCCACGGGGGTCCAATACAACCAGAGGCAACCTGGCAAATACCACATCATGATAAAAGGTCATATATGTAGAAAACAGTTTGTAATTTCAAAGTTTGGTCTATCGGGTTTATCGTTGGGTTAACGAGGGGGGGTCACAAATGGCGGCAGAAACATCGCATCTCTCGGCTCATCTTCTCGGTGCGGAGCCGCGTAGCAAAACGCAATTTAGCCGTCAGCCCGGTCAATAAACCAGCCTGGCCGCTGCCACATTTCCTCCATAGATGGTCAATGCATCATGATCATTACTGCCCTGCCTGCTGATCGTCCTTTTAACCCCGCAGACGCTCACATGAACTCTGCATGAACCCCCCCCACCGGCCCGCCCCCCCCCGACATGCAGCCATGACTGGGTCAGCCAGCGGTCAAGGATCAGACACCAGGGCAACAGTACTTAATGACTTTATTAATAATATGATTTCAAAATAAAAAATAACATTAAAATAACATGTTTTGTCCTTGTCAACAACTTGCATCATATGGCCACATGGTGGCGTTGTAATGCCAAGTTTTTTTTTTCTTCTTTTTTTCCATTTTTAAAAATACCAAATCATGTTGTTCATCTGCCGTCCAGTTTGTTTGTTCTGCCTATTGTTTGTAGCATTGACCACATACTGAATATGCAACACATGCCAGACTGCACCCCCCCCCCCCCCCCCCC
>CAAKHG010022521.1:29274-52387 GCA_901007715.1 Dactylopterus volitans
CTGAGATGCTGAAGGGTCCTATGAAATAAACATGAGTGAGAGAGAGCAAGAGTATGAGACAGAGAGAGAGAGAGAGAGAGAGAGAGAGAGAGAGCGGAACGGGAACAAAAAAAAGGGGGGGGGAATTACAACGATAACGACTGAAAGAGGAGAAAGCGATGCAATGATGCGAGGCGACAAGACTATCTGGGACACCAATGACAGCTAGTAAAGCCGAAATGATGAAATCCTGAAAAGGCTGCGACGTCCATGGCACTAGGCTTTTTTTTTTTGGTTTTGGGTTGTTCCACATTGTTAAAAATAAAGCATGTGCTGGAATTAAAAATGAGTCTTCGTGTTTGGACAGGCCTCGCAGTCGGACGGTTGCCATTACCGCCAGCCGCTATCGTGATTTTAAAGGTTGTTGTCTTCTCAGTAGGCTACAGCCTCCGTCCATATCTCAGTGAATGTGGGCGACAAAATGAGGTCTGGTGTGACTCACTTTGTTATTGGAGGAGCTGTGTTTCTGTGGGGGAGGGGCGGGGTCTCGGCTGGGGCGGTGTGAGCCGTCACTGCTGTCACTCTCGCTGTCCAGGCTGAGTCTGACGAGGGGACAGGGCGAGATCAGAGGTCAATCACACATACACACACAAACACACACACACGCAAGCAAACACTGACAGAAAGAACGCAAGGTCATGCTGCTTCGTGTTCCACTTGCATGTGTGCGCATCTCAGATTTTGAGTAGTACCACCTGCAAATATGGACGTGCCAGTAAAGCTGCAAAAATCAATCAATTATATTGATTTGCTGCCATCTGTCTCATTTCTTAAATGTAAAAAAAAAAAAAGTGTTTTTACACCTCCGTGAGAGAATAGTGAAGACAGAACAAGACATCTGAAAAACACTGAGAATATAACTGACATATCGACAAAAAAAAAAGTGAGTTGTACTGAGCAAAACAAACATGGCTCCAGAGGTAGAACAGCCGTCTTGTAATCCGACGGTCACCAGTTTGATCTGTGGCGGCACCAGATCGTGTTCACGTGTCTCTGAGGAAGATCTTACAGTGTAAAACGCGCGCTGACGCTGAGCGAGTGCGTCAGAATAGCCAAAACTATTATTCTCTATGTCGCGCTCCACGCAGTCGTCCGGTACACATCAACACAGCCGCATGAACAAAGCATTGTAGACGCGCTGTGTGTTTGTGTGTGTGTGTGTGTGTGTGTGTGTCTGACTCTATGTGGCGCAACGCTCTCTATTGGTGCTGAGTGTTTTATCCATCAGACACTGACCGGGAGTCGCGGTTGGGTGGGTTGGTCTTAATGGGGGTCTCCTCCTCTGAGCTGCTGTCGTCATCATCCGACTCTTCTGACTGGATCTCCTCCACCATGGATCGCAGGGGGCCTGAGGGGGGGGCAGAAAGACACAAACTATATTGCTATTGCCCTGATGGGTAAATCGCATGGACCAGAATTGAGAACTCTGTTAACATGCAATCTGTTGGGATAAAAATGTACAACAACCAACTCCAACATCTTTTAATTTAGGATTAAGGCTTATCTGGTGAGCTCAAAAACCAATAAAGTGGTCTTTGTTCTCTTTGTACCTTTTCTAGTCTAGCAGTTCTGCATCTGCTGTAACTGTTGTGTGATCTTATTTTTGCACTTAAACTTATTCCTTTTTTATTTCCTTCTGGGTGTTGTGCTAATCCTTTTTTTTAAAAGGTCTCTAGCATCTGTTTCTCCTTAGATAAACTCATTTTGGTCATCACGGTTTTATTTTTTTGTGACATTATAAGCCCCTCTGGAGTTTCATTAATCCGACTAACACAATCCCAAATGAAACTAGGCACTTACCCTATGTTTATTGAAGCCTATTAAACTTAAGCGAGCCGAGTCTTTCACATCTTTACAGGAAAATGCCCAGAAAGTTCATACCGTCAGTGAAGCCAGCTGCATGGACAGTACCTTGTCCTTGTTTCTGTCCTGGCTCAAAGTCTGAATCTGAACTGGAATCGGAGCTGGAACTGGAGTTGGAAGGACTGGTGGGAGCCGACTGCTGTTGAAGAGAAAGAGAAGAGGGAGGAATAAGTAAACTGATGAAACAAGAAAAAGAAATGAGGTTTGGAGAGCTGGACTTTGATGCGCAGCATAGAATTCAACGATCCAAGATGGTGTTTTTGAAAAGCATGACAATCATAAAAGAAATTCCAAAAAGTCGGGAAGCTTTGGTTTCTTTCACATTTTAAGGAAAACTTGGCATCTTTCAACCTGGGCGTTATTTTCTGATGGGTTTAAGTCACAATGATTGATATGGATGAAATCCCTTTCAGTCTGCTCAGTATTAAGCGATAGAGCAGTAGGACCGGAAACTGTGGAACAGCTGCAACACAATGACGTGGCGCAATTGTACACTATTAAGAGCCCATCCTCTGAAAGGGCTTCTTGCAAATGACACGCGCAAGTTGTTATGCTCAATGTCTGAAAAGACACAATAGGAGGATTCACGGAGGAGACGGAGCTCTATCTTTTACTACTTCCAGTGACTGATGTGACATCCTCTGTCAGCGCCGGCGTTATCTGCTGCGGCGCTCCGATCTTTGCAAAAGGTGAAGTCTTGCCGAGTGTTTATGAGAGGGAGTAACTGCTGGAAATCATTGATTTCCAAACCCGCGGCAGAATATTTAACCGATTCTTTCGCCGCTATCCTGCCATGCTTTGTGCGTTCGACGCCAGGTCAACACATAACTTTAGCTAATAACAGTGTTGATACTCCGGCTGAGGTGCAACGCATATTTAAAAAAAAAAAAAGACTTCATAAAGACTCGACCACTCTGGGCTGCTGTTTTTATGTCAAATCATCTTACTAAGCTGGTGCCGGTTAACAGACATTCTACAATTTTTCCAGTCTTTTGTTAACAGTGTGTTGTGAAAAGAGGAGGTGATGCAACAGAGTGGCAGGCATGACCCTGTTCTGAGTTTTGTTTTTTTGTTTTTTAAACACATGCTGCTGGCAACAACAACAACAACATTTGAAATTTTGTCTTTGTGTTTTCAATTAAATATAGTGTTTCACAAATCATCAGGTTCTGTTTCTATTCACGTGTTACACTATGTGAAATCATATCGTTCTCACTCCATACAGAACAGACGAAAATGATTTTTGGTCCTATCAACTGTTTTGACCTGAACCCATCAGAAAGTAGGGCCCAGGCTGAAAAATGCCAAAGTGCTCTTTTAAGATAAATTCAGTCAAGCCCTTGTACCTCTGACTTTGACGATGCTTCATCCTCTGAATTTGACTCTTCAGACTCTGGAAGTTTCTTAGGCTCCTTCAACTCCTGTGTGTCATTTTTGCTTTTGGCCCAGCGGCCTTTTTCCTTGGAAGGCTTCTTCTCTGCGTAGGGCTGGCTGGTTGCAGTTGACGAGGAGACCCGGGGAGAGGTTCCAGTGAAAGAGCCGCCAGTCTGGCCCTTCGGCCCCTCAGAACTGCCCTTTTTCTGCTTCTTGGCGCTGGGTTTGGGAGACTCCACTGTGGAGGGCCGTTTCCCTGGGGCTTTGGTTTCTGTGGGCCCTCCACCTCCACCTCCCCCACCACCGCCCCCACTCCCAGCCCCCCCTCCTTTAGGGGACATGCCCTCCATCTTTGACTCCTTCAAGGTCAGTTTAGGCTCCTTGAAGGCAGCCTTGGGTAAAACCTTTACTTCATCTTTAACTTTGATCTCTGAAGGCTTTTTCGAAGACGAGGATGAGGAGGAAGAAGGGTCGCGTCCACTCTTGCTGCTTCCATCTCTGTCAGTGTCCCCTTTTGACGTGGCTTTGCTCTCAGAGTCTTTCCGGGGACGTTCACGGTGTTCCTTAGTCAGCTTGTGTGGTTTGGGCCCTTTGCTGCTGCCACCACTTCCATCTTTACTGGGTTCCTGGGCATGGAAACAACTACATGATCAACATGCACTTTCATCTCAAAGCATTTGGCTATTCGTCATCTCCCCTTTCGGCAAATTAGGCCAATGTGAGTCATGTGTCAAGCATAGTAGTTTTATCAAAGTACTGCAGGCAAAACAAAAAAAAAAAAAAAAAAAGAATAATTTCTAAGTGGGAGTAGTTCAAATAAAAATAAAATAATTTCTACAACAGGTGTTTATCTTTACCTAATACTTACTTTCACAATCAACCGATTGTTTGGTTGCTGGTAAACATTTTCCAAAAGCCAAAAAGGTAATGACTTCAACTAGCCATTTTATACCTACGGTCGCCAGTCTAATCATTTTTCAGCTCTAAATTCAACAGCAAAACAGCAAAACTTCTTGTGCTCTCAGAACAAGAAAGGCATACTGTACATAAACATGCAGTTCAGATATATTTACATTAGCTACCAATGGGAATGACATCCAAGAGCAAACAAGCTAGCAAGCAAGCTAACAAGTTGCAGAAAACCAAGTGTTGCTGAAGTTATGTTGTTGCAGATTCTTATAATCGAGAGAGTAAAGAAGCCTGTTCAGATTTGTAAACTCACACTCTTATCATCACACCTTCAACAGATTGGACAGAGTTCAGAGGTCTGCGTGTTTCAGATGTCAGATGAGGATTAGTGCACTTCAACCTGAGCGGGTTAAGGGCGGGTTATGCTCACATGTAGTCCGGCCTTATCAGAAATCAAATACGTTGAAGTTGTAGCGGACAGGCACATTCGAAGGCAGAGTGAAAACACGTCCACCTGGGAGTGCAGCGTACGACTACACTTCATTTCAACCACGGTTGGTAATGGTTAGAGTGGGCAGTCTGCCTACTTGTAAACCAATTTGATTTTAGCCACCCACCATTTTTTATTTCAATTCATTTGCTACCATTATGTTTTGGGCCTGTGCGTCTGTTGCTTTCTTCCGAACACGATATCTCAGGAATGCCTGGAGGGGAGGACAGCCCGCAAATTTGGCACAAACATCTACGAGGGCATTAAGAATGGAGTGATTCCATTTTGGTAGTCAGAGGTCAACTATCAATGCCACTGTGACCTCAAATCTGTAACTGTGTCGTGAACACTATATTTTAGGAACGCTTGGAGGGAAAGGGAAAGAAAAGGAGAGAAAAGGAGAGATAGAAAGAGAGAGACATGAGATGGTGCATTCCTCTCCGACTGCTGTCCCCTGGCACGTTAATATCCTGTAGTGTGTGACGCAGTATTATCTTCAAATCTCGCAGTGTGTGAGCACGTGGACCGAGAGGGAAACATTTCCGAAGATTCCTGCGTATGTGTGCGTTGCAACGCAACGTCAAATCAGTCGTGTCACTCCCACTTTAGTAAGGTGGTAAAATTTGTGTCTTGGCAGTTAAACCAACCTTTGATACATGAGAGGTCTTGGTCTTCTTGGGGTCGGAGAAGGCAGAGAGGGGGATGGTGGGGAGCATTGGATAGTCTGGACTGGGCCTGGACACGGCTTCAGCCACCTCTGGAACCACCAGTATCTAGATTAGAGAAATAACAATTAGGGATTGACCATATATATTGAACCTGAATATCAATTATCCCAATGATAAAACAACCGTCAATAAATGGAGCCGATGAGATGCATTCAGAAAAGGACAGTAATGCAACCCCATTCATAACCCTTAAAATGCACAGAAGACGAAGATGTTGGCCTGCTCGCGACGTTTACTGCTGCGCTGCTCTGACTCAATGTTGTCGCCAGTGTTTTACCAAACCGGTTCTTGTTTTAAAGTGTCAGGGACAAACATACGACTACAGCGATTTCAGGACATTTCGCAATCGTTATTAAGAGAGAAACTGACTAAAGGCAGCAGTGTGACTTGAGAGAGTAACCTTCTGTTTGTTTTTTAAAACCATCTTTTGTGTTTCAGGTGAAACACTGGTGGTGGTGGTGGTGGTGGTGGTGGGTAGGGGGATGGAGAGGGGAGGGGAAGGGTCTTGCATGTGTGTGCTGTGCACACATTTCTGTGCTGATTAGATTGGAACACTACTAGGTACCTCATAACTGAACCTCTAGATTAAATGGCCCAGTGGCTCATATTCCGTGGTGCAATAAGATTAAAACATTAATTCATGTTGCTTCCCGAGTGGTGATCTCCCTGTCACAAGCATGAGCGGCATAGCAGTCTGTCACGGACGCGCAGGGGGGCGGGGCAGTCACGCTGCTTTCATTAGTGACCATGGCGGGGAGAACAACTGGTAAACTCAAAACTCTGGTTACACTTCACGCGAGTCACAACACGACTAACACGTCATTTCCGTTGGAAGAACAATAATGTTGATCAGAATATCAGTTTTTTGGTATCGACGTGACAGGTGGTTGTTGGTATCGGCTGAGAAAGAGACTTCTCGTGCATCAGTTGTAACAGTTTCCAGAGGTTCTGTGCTTTTGTTTAAGGCAACTGTACATTATAAAGTCTTAATAACTGGAGGTACAACAACAACAGATTTAATAACATAAATTATTCAATGCCTACTAAAAATGTGGTACTGCTGACCGAAGTACTGCTATTGATTTTTTTAGTCACTTTTCAGCCATTCAATAATCATTTGACTCAACCTGGCAACCACGAAAATGTGTCGGGCAGCCTCACCCCTCCAGCTTTGATCAGCTTTTTCCTGAAATCTTTGGTGGGGTTGTTGAAGGTGAGCTTCTCACAGCGCAGGTGGTTGACAGGTGGGTTGCCCTCCAGGTTGAGGAACAGGTCGTAGTTGAAACACACCTTTTTTGGCTCCTCCTAAACAAATTCAACAGAATTCCATTTTTAAAAAGGTAATTGTGTCATGACAGATGTAGTGAAACAAATTTAAAGATCTGTGTCTGGGGCTGATCCAGACACAATTTAAAGGATAGGGGCCTGCTAAAATAAGGCTGGACAAAATCTGATCCCTTCTTCACTGCAGCGGACTGTTATGTCCGATTTAGCCTGCTAGCGTTGCAGCGCTCCTCTCCCTTGCATTATCCAATAATGCAGCACTCCACCCATATTTATCAAAACTTTATCCAAAATCAGATGGCTTCACTGTTATTTTCATGTGCTGTATGTATATTACAATTAATAATGGGCATGAGCCCTTGCTACGTAAATATGGGTTGGATCTACAACACATTCAATATATAAAAAGTCAGACAGCATTACTGCTTCAGATACACCAGCTCTCCCCGTCTCCATATGTCTCAACAATGGCTAACGACTAAACCAATAATAGATCACCCTGGAAGTCAGTAAAGCAGATAGACATAACTGCAGCTTGCACAATAAGGAAAAAAAAAAAAAAAACCTGCGTAGAAGTAGAGAGGCAGTCAATTAAAGCTCAGCAAAACCATTAAGACACTCTTGAGAGATGTTAGAAGCAATTAGAAGCAACCACGGTGCAGACTTCCACCAAGACAGCAGTTTTCCATCATATCTCGGTTTTGTCTGGAAATGGCTAAGAGTATGTTAAAAAAAAATTAACCAGCAGACATCCAGTCAAACCAACTAGTAAGTAAAAAGTCCTAAATGGAAGTAAAAATGTGGAGATGGTAAATGGTAAGGGTGTGAGGTTCCACTGATGTACATTGAACAATCAAATGTCATCCAAGTGTAAACATCGTTTTTCATTGCGTTCTTTAACATGGCCTTTATTTTGAAATTGCCATTGCGCATCTAGGTCACAATTTCCGCCCTAGGGAGTCCTGCCGCGCCATCCTGAACATGCTACCAGCTCGCCACCAAGAAAGGAAGCTCCAGACATTTACTCACCTTTCGGTTACAGACAAGGGGTGTTATAATATTTTGTGTTCAGGAGCAAAGACGAGCTAAAGGACAAAACACACGGAACACGCAAACGATGCCGGTACAAGAGCAAAATACTGGAGATGAGGCATGGCACTGACTCCCCGAGAGGTGCTGCTGGCCTTCACATGTCAGACGTCCGCTCACCGGCTCTGCCGGGATTTTCTTGTTTTGTTTTGGGTTTTTTTGCTCAAACACTGAACGACAACTCTAAAAGAACAACCAGTGTCAGAGACGGCGCTTCATCAGCAAAGCCATGAAGCCGCAGAAAGGTGGGGAACGAGGGGTCACTCCGGAGCGGAGATATGGAACGCCGTCGAGACAGCGGCTTCCATAGCGAGACTCCGCAGTCAGGTCAAAGATGACGTTAAACGTGTGTTAATGAACGCGCGGTGAGTCGCCGTGACTCCAGGTGGACGACGTCATGACAGCAGAAACGTACGCAAGCGTGACCTTTCATCACATTGACGCCGGCTGGAAAATGAGCGGTCGTTTTTCTGCAGCCGCGGTTTGAACGAGGCACACAGTGGCACAGCTTTGCAAGGAGCATGTGGCACACAGACTAAGAAGTGTCAGTATAATAGTGCGCTCTCATTGTAATTCTTCCACTTGGGGAGAGCAATGTTGCCACATCAAAACAAAAAACAAAACAAAAAAAAACTAAATGTATTGCAATGGGTTTTAAATGACCGAGTGGATGTTGAAGAACAACGATCAGAATGTGCCTGTAAACATGCTCAGATCAAGCTATTCACAAATCAATAAATACTCAGAACGACGGCGGTGAACCATCACAAGGTTCACATGTACTTTCGTGACCTGACCATCCCCGGCACAAACCTGATTTTCAAAAATCCTCACAAAAGGAAAAATTATTTCTTTATCAAGTTTAGGACATGGGCGGATATCCGATTTCTCCTATAACCTGGATTATGGTTCACATGTAAAGCCCGCTTATGTTTGGTCTCCTTCAGGCTGCTTCAGTGCAGCTCACAAGTACTAACCGCATCTTTTAGAATGAGCAGCGTTGAAAAATATAACATGCACTTCTTTATGAAAAACTTTAATCGGTAAAATCAGACGGAGCTGTAAGGATTTATGCATTTCATCAAACTACTGTATGACAGATGTTGTACTTGCTTGTCGTTTCTCTAGTTTTTTCTCTCTCGTCATTTTACTGCTCACTGATTTGCACATTTCGTACCCAGCATCTACGCGGTGGAACCTGTCAACAGCATACAGTTAATTATCTGTCTGTTTTTCTCACTCTGTTCTTGAAGTAAACCTCAATCGGCATGAGGAAGCCTGCGTAGCCCGACTCCTCCACTTTGTACGGAGGCTCCTTGCATACTGCAAACAAACACAGATGGTAACACAAACAACTGTTAGTGTGGCATTGATTTCAGAGGAATTATTTACATATTAATAAAAAAAACACAACATTTTGAAACAATGGACAGGTTACAATGATAATGTGTTTTACACATTAATGACAAATGCCCTTAAAAATTCTCTCACAAAATGAGACGAGAAACGAATTTGAAGTTAAACCTGTTTGCCATGAAGGTGATGAACATGACATTGCTCATTTAAAATGACAAATTATTGTCGAGTAGAGGATGATGGAATATTTACAGTAACATAATTTGTCTTGATTGTCAAGACCAGTGTTTCTGCTAGATTTTGCTGTGGTAGCCCACAACTGCAAAACTACTGCAGCAGCTGCTTCAGTCAAGTTTATGTTATTAAGTAGCTGTAAGTTCCTTATTTTCGATGGAGACACATGACAAGCAAAACCAGAAGGGACATCCATACAGCACAAATTTCTTGGCAGGTTTTCTCTCGCAAAGGAGGAAAAAAATTTTTTTGAATACTGGAAGAGGTCCATAGGATTCGTGTCACCATTCTTGTCAAGGATGTTGCAGCATCAAGTTGAAAGATCAGCTATACTGATCTAGCATCATCAATACTACTACAATAATCAATTTTGGCATTATGAATTGTCGGTTATAAACCTTGCCCCTGCTTTACTGACACATGTTTGTACGTGTTTGTCCAGATATCGTACCTCTCTTGGGTTTGGGGAAGCTCTCGTGCAGGCGGAAGACAACCTTGTCTACAAAGTGTTGGATGTCGCCGGTCTCTGGCCCTCGGACAAAAACCATCCAGTCATGGGTGAAGCCTTCTGATGTCACTTTCTTCCTCAGCTGGGCTCTGTGACCCAACTCTAGCTTCACCTGCACTGTGCACTGAAAAGGAACAAGTACAAATTTAGGAGCGAAATATTGGTGATTACTACAACTGGCCTTTACAGTTATCAGAGAATGCACATGAGAGGTGGGAGAAAACACTGATTCTTGGACCCTTTGAACAATCACGTCCCGATGCAGAAAGGTATCGGAATTCTAAAACTCAATTTACAACTTCGCAATCGCCTGTAGAAACTTGACAGTCCCCAACTACAGACAACATGGCAGACCCCTGCGACCACAAATGCAATAAGCATGTAACATATGTGTTTGTAACATATTTATGTTCTTTATGGCCCAAGTAATTTTTAGATTAAAGATGTCGAAACAAAACTTGGAAAGTTATTTGCACTTTTTGCTCACTCTAATGAGCACACCAAAGTAAAAATGAAATTTTTGTTAATCTTTACATCGTTCACATCAGTATGAATTGAAGTACATCTACAAAAAAGATGATCTTCCCTACAATATTTCAACACCTGTTTTCTTTCTGTTACATGCAATGCAACAGACTTCAAACCCTGGCAGCTGGGACACCTCACAACATGAGATTGCTTACTAAATATACTGAAGAAAAGCCAGTGTCAAGATAAACCAAAGGGGCCACCTTGTGTAAAACCTCTGAATTTCTATTTTGAGTGCGTGGATTTTATTCTTAAAGAGCAGAGCCCGAACACTTTGCTTGGACAAACACAAAGCAGAACTGGTGTCGGGAAGCTCCCAGTGGACTGGGAGTGATTAGCTGCCTGAGCCGGCAGATCTCAAAAGGTTTGTCCAGAAGAGGGACACATTGTTGGGCTACCTCTCTGTGCCAAGAACAATGATAGCAATGGGACAAACAAATGACACTGCTGGTGTGATGGGGGTGACTGGCATAGTAACTGAAGAGGCTATGGAGACAGAGTGCAGAAGGGAGCAAGGGGTGAGATGGGGTGGGGGCGGGGGGTGTTTGGGGGGCAGAGGGGACAGAAAGGCACTTTATGTCCAGGGGAGGACTGAAGAATGTGGGGATTTGGCCCCAGCACTGAACGGCTCGTGAGCTGGGACTGAGTGGGGGGATTAGAGGGGACAGGATTGAGATGAGCACTCTCTGGCTCACTCTCACACAGAAATGCAGGGTCTCGCTCCCTCTCTCTCTCTCTCTCCCTCTCACACACACCTCCCCTACCTGGCACACTGCCCATCCATTCTGTGGCAGTAATGCCCTTACACTCCAGACTCCACCACACCCATGGTGAGCCGACACCGAGTTGTGGGGTTCCTCTAAACATCAACAGCTCCCCAACTCCCTCCACTTGAGGACTTCAAAAAATGAGGAATGTGATAAGGACAAGAGTAAAAATCTGAATGATAATAGCCCAAACGGAAGCGATTCTCCATCTAAAGAGCATTTCAAATACTTCAACAAAGACTTATGACTGGTTGTTTCGGCATCAAATGATTGCATTTTCCTCCAAATGCTTTGTCTAGAAATCCAAAGCCCAAAGATATTCGACGCGCTATCAAACAAGACCATCAGGAAACACCGCAAGAGAATGTGAACCAAAATTACTCACTGAAAATTAAAACAGGAGGCAATTAATTTTTTTTCCTCATCCCCGGGGCTCCCCACCCTACATGTTTTAGATGTCTCCCATCAAACTGTAGAGGCCTAGTAACAACCCAGTGATTTGAATCAGGTGTGTCGGAGCAGGGAGACATCTGAAACATGTGGGGGTGGGGCACTGTCAAATCAATTAATCCACTGTTTGCGTCAGTTACGGGGAACTTTATCTTACACAATATATTTTCATTTTCTGAATTATTTTCGTTGTCATTATGCTTTGATTATTTTCATCAGAAGTTGTTTTATCTGAAAGAAAAAAGTAGCTCGAGGAACATGCCCCTTGTCGTTTTTGGACGCTCAGGTTGACATTTTTAAATTGCTCATTTTGTTTGCTTATTCCCAAATATAGTGAGTGTACAATGAAACAAAAAAAAAGAAAAGCAGCTCATACCCACAAATTTTAAGATGGAAAATTGAATTTTTGTGAGAAAAATGACAATTACTATAATATCTGTTGGCCAACTTTCTCATTGTCTGCCTATTCATTGCTCAACAAGTTGTGTCAGTTGTAGAAAACTGAGTCAGCAAAAGAAAAGAAGACTGACAACACCGGCATGACACGAACTGAGTCAACAGACTTACAATATAACACTGACTAAAACTTCTAACCGTAATCAGCGAAAAAATTTATATATAGAGAGGTCAATAAATAACGTAATTGAAAAGTGTCAAATAGCTGGAAAATGTGAGAAAAATGAGAGGGAGCAAAATCTGAAAAATTTAAATTTTTCATTCATCTCTGCTATTTTGAGATGGGCCAAATGGCTTGTCAACACTACAAATGGCAGAGCAGATACAACAAAAAGAGATGATGCACTCGAGCCCCCTCTCTCTCTCGCTCTCTCTCTCTCATACACAATCGAGGGGAAATACAAATTTTGGCAGACACGCTGACTCCCATGAAAACAATGAACTCCCAGCTGAATGAACCCTTCATGACCGTGTTAATCGGTTTCAGCTAATAAATGATTAATTTAGAAGTCAGTTTCCCTGAGTAGACATCAAGGCAAGACAGTTGCTTGTATTGGAGAGTGGTCAATCATGAGTAAGCCGCACGAGAGTCACACAGTTTTCCTACTGCACCCAAGGAAAACAGTGAGTGTGGGAGATATGGTGTGAGTGTGAGTGTGTGGACTATGACAAGCTGCATGACCAGTCATCCTTACGTTTAAACAACGCTGCGTCTCAAAAGTAGTAAACAGCAAAGGTCTAAGCACCGGGAATCGATGATCGACGACTGACCAAAGATTTTTTTTTTTCCATTTCATGGAGTCACGCCAATCTAACGTTCCTATTAACGAGGTTGTGTGGTGTAGTGTGCGTCTTCAGGCGATCCAAAGAATTTCACGACATGGCAGCGGCCAGACGGGGGCGGAGCTATGTTTAATGGAAAGAGAAAACAAAACACTCCACTGCCATATAAATGGAAAGTAACGGCGAGGCAGTTTGGGTCCCTTCAAAGCGCCGGTTTTCAGGGTTACCACCGTTACATGAGTCACCCATCATTGGGATTCGTTCAAGTTACATTTGGGGAAAAAACTGTCTGTCCTAAAGTATAATATAATAAGGATTAAAATATAATTTGGTGTTGTGTCTAAAAGAGGCTCAGTGTTGTTTACAATGAGTGTAGTAACGATGTCATGTTAACTAATGAAGACGTCTCCAGTCGACTGATACCTTTACAAGCACTGCGTAGGTTTTTTTTTGCTTTGCTTTCCATTTTACGGTTCAACTTTAACTGACTTGCTTCAGAGGACTGTTGTTTGTATATGATTTATTCTTGGAATAAACATTTCCCGGAGGAAGATCACGTTCTCTATTGTATCTTCTGCAGTAGGCATTTTGATATTAAATAAAAAATTAACAACTATTCAATAACTGGTGGCTAATTTTCCCTATGATCATTAAAGAATTCATCATTAGCCCATCCCTCGTCTCAGCATCTGCATACAAAGTCATGCCCCAAGTTTGGTGTCTGGGCACTGAAGCACTTAAGACTAATCCCGTTGTCGCCTGGCTGCGTTACAGTGCTGTGGTGTGCACATACTAAAAAAAAAAATAATAAAAAAAATAAAAAAATCAATGAAATATTATCAGACTGAACTAAACTGAGCAATCAAAAAAAGAAAGAAAGCAACACAAAAGGATTGTATCCTTTTTAACAGCATTACACCTTTTGCATTACACTTAAAATACTTCAAGGTATGTGCGCCCAAATAAACTGGCAACTGAGGGTAGATTTGTGCTGCAAGGTTTCAAGCAAAAACAACAACAACAAAAAAAACCCAAACACTCACAGGCACAACTTAGCACCTTCCCGACTCGCAGCGGAACATGTCCTCTGGATGCTCACTCACATCTAGTTAAAACTTCAAAGGGGCCCAACATTAAATGGGGACTGGTTCCAAGAAAGTGTCTGGGCCACTTTCCACGGGCGCCCGTGGCCTTACCCTCTTGCACTAGTCTTGAGTAACACATTTAGAGAGCAACACATTCTGAATGAACTGGAACTCCACGTCATTGAGCAAATGTGTTAAATCGCCTCATTCACTTTTTTTCTGTTTGTGACATAAAATGGTGTAGCTTTTTTTTTTTATGGGTTTCTTTAACAATGCGGTTATATTGCAGGTAAAGACTTGATCTTGGGGTCTGCATACCGGTTTAAACCACATTATGTATGCTTTTGACCCACTGCCTCACCATTAAGAGCATTAAAGAGGTGGAAATCAGAACTGGAGTCAAGTTCAGCCTTTTTTTTCCCCCCCCACGCTGGGAATCTGTAAGGATTTCCACCAAACCACATGCTGCAATCCTGTATGTTATCTGCTAAACATGAACAAACTGCCAGCAATTACCACTTGGATATCACAAAAGTTGGGCGATCGCCGCTGCTTCCATTCGCCTTGTGTGAGAGGCTCCAGGCCGCTGGCAGTGCAGACACCACCCCGCCTGACCAACCCGACCTGGAGAGGACAAATCTTTTCCCCGGCGCCTTGTAGCAGCTCCTTAGCCTTTAGCCAACGGCCGACACTCTCCCGGTAGGTGGACTAGCTTAGCTTAGCCGGGACAAAACCGCGACTCGAAATGTGTGGGCTTTTCTTTTTTCTTCTCTTTTCTTTTTCATGGTGCTCGGCAACGTGCATTTGCCTTCTAAGTACAACAGAGCAGAGCAAATATCAGGCGTGCGCCTCTTTGTGTGCATGGTTGTGGGCTACAGCTATGCAGCAGTTGCTGCATGGTATGGCAGACAGAAGCTAGTAAGCGGTAAATACCGATGTATGAGTGGCCAGTGCTAGCATAGCTCCAGAGCCAAACAACTACGAGTTCATTAGCAGCAGGAGCGTTTTTTTTTTTTTCTTCTGGCGAGTAGAACAGAGGATCCATCCCTGCGCTCAGCCAGAAAGCCCGCCGGCATTTTCGCAGTGAAAAGTTCCGACGCCAAAGGGGGACACGAAAGCCACTGTACCTGATTCTCCATGTTCCTCTGGCTTCAGTGATTGTTGTATTTATTTACAGCGGCGTTTGTGGAGCGTCTCCCCAGCCTCTGCTCCTCATTGTGTGTCAATCTAGCCGAGAAGCGGAAGGCAGACGGCTCCCCTCCCCGTCCAGACGGCTGCTGGCAGGCAACCAAAACAGAAAGCTCCCGCAGCCAATCAAAAAGTGAGATTTTTAATCGTACTTGAAAGACACCAATCGCGAGGCCCGAGAGGCGGGCGCTGCCGCAGCCGCAAATACAATTAAAGCATTTCTTGGTTGTATTCTCGAGTGACAGCGAGCGTGTCCCAATGGCCACAGCTCTGTTTCAATTGTAAAATGCGCACGATATAAATTGATTAATCGAGATTCGATCGATAATAGCCTGGAAAACGCCAAATCAGTAACTTTGACGATCAGGATTACATCATAAAACTTTGAATGTCTCATTCTCCTCTCATATTTACACAGAATACATGTTTTTTTCGTGTGATAACTTTGTTGAAATTCACAAGTTCAAAACTTTAATTTAAAAAAAACCAATGCATTGACATAATAGATGTGTCTTTATTGCTCACTGATCTCCAGCTAATGATTTTTGAGTCATATTAACCAAAATATACTCACTAAAAAGTGGCAATAGAAGGTAACAAAGTACATTTGCTTGAGTTCTGTGGAGGATATACAATCGGTATTTTACTGAGGCATTTTCATCTTCTGCTCTGTTACACTCCACACATTTCATAGCGAAATATTGATTGTTTGGCACGTTAATTGAGTAAATGCCTCTCAAATTAAAAACGTACATGAAAGCATATGAACAGAATGACATTGCAAACGGTCCACATTCATAAGTAGGGCTTACATGTTAATGCATCAGCAGTAATGATGCAGGCGGGGCCACTATGAATGTACATTTTTACTTTAATGTCTTGAAAATGATGCATTTTTGTGGCTCTCACTCCAGTAAAGATGCAAGATGAAGAACTTTGCTTGTATCTGAGCGTTTTTCAACTTTTACTTGGGTATAAATCTGATTGCGCCTTCCAACCCCCGCCAACCCACCCCTCCGTTTTTGCATTCAAGGATAATTGGTTAAAAGAATGCAAAAGATTTCATGTCATTACCTGCAACACATGGTGGTTTGTGTATGATAAGCATACTCCATGTAGCCCTAGATCGTCCTTACTTTTTGAATCACCAAGAAAAGTATTGCTAAATTAGGTAAAACTCCAGGCGGCCATAACGCACTCCGTGTCAACTGTTGAAATTCCTGCTTCATCGCAAAAAAAAAAAGCAGCAAGTCTTCTGATTGGAAACATATCTTTTTTACAGTGAGGGAGTGATGGCCCATTGCAGTCAAGTCTCTATGGTGCCGGACTTTGATGTGAGATTATCGGGCCTCAGCTTTGGCCCAGAAGGTCACCACTCCCTGGCTTCTCGGTGCCTCTCCTTTTTCCCCTGCCAATCAAAGTTATCCAGTCTGCCTCTCAGTCAAAGCTGAGTGAAAATCCCACCTGGCTTTCAGAAATGAGGTTGTGTGACTTGTTTTTGAGATATCAACCTTTTAATCCTCCTATTCACAATGCAAGAAGGGGAACAAAAAAAAACAAGGCCACTTTGCACAAACTTCAAGTTGTTTTGTTTTTTTTAATATAAAATAATTTTTCCAAAGCTTGACAACAGTAATGTATGAAAATCAAGAATGTCAAGTAGAGTTGGCTGACTAAAAAGTTGTGAAAAGTTGTATCCTGTGCCAATTTTAGATCCTCCAGTTGAATTTTTTCATTTCACTTATCATTCTCTATGTCTTTGTCGTGCAATTTCAAATAAACTCCCTGGCAAACATCACACAAACACAAAATTCTGCTCAGAAACTATTCTGAGTCAGACATACAAACTTCGTTTCTCACCAATTCGCGGGAATTGTCAAAATACGTACATTTGTATCTATAAATCAAATTTCACTGGCCCTGGATTTAGAAAACAGGACAATTCTTGCTGCTTTCATTTCCTTTATGGTCCATTTTAGAGATTGATTAAATCCCTGAAGCTTCAGTCAAACCAGTAGCCACCAGAGGAAACTTGGTTATTGAAAATTATAGAGCTTTTTATGAGACAATTTATTGTCATTAACCTCCATGACCATCCTGGAACTCACTGCCGTCAAGCAGCATTTGTTCTTCTCTGCTGTTTGTATTGTATTGCTGTGCAAGAAAAAAAACAAGACGACAAATAATCTCTCTCTCTCTCCGGTCTGAAACCTGCCAGACATTTGAGAGCCTCGTTTGCAAAAGAGGTCAGTCAACCTGCATTTGTGAGTGAATACATGTTTCTCTCTTCACCAAGACATGAGAGCTGAAATTCGGTCCGACTGCATCTGTTTGTGCTGTTAAAGGGATCCGGTGGTCAGCTTGTCCAGATGAGCTCCACTTCTGTATTTGCCAGGTTCCTGGAGAGAGAAAAACTGGAGATTTGCATCAGGACTGAAATCACGGCCTTTACTCTTAAAGCAAGAATGCAGATGAGACAGCATGCCTTTTTTTTTTTTGCGTTGAACTCGGCTCAATGGCTCACTGACAGCGTGTGAACGCATCAGAATTCATCAAGGATAGAATGATTATGTTGTCCCTGATGTTTACACATCTGACAGTGAGCGTCTAACAAGATGCATCATTGTAAGTGAGAAAAGCTTATTTCAATGTGGGATGCCGCGGATTCGAAATGTTGTTTGTATGTGGCAAGAGGGGTTTCCATCACAGCTTTTGAGTACACTGATACAAGGAAAGAGTTGTTTTTATTCAGTCAATCTTATCATTATTATCAAGAGAGAATGCTTAACACTCAAAGATACCAGACATGTGCGCTCACGCGGAACAATCTCGTCAATGCGGGGAAAAGCGCGGATGACATCTCGGACGTCTGAAACGTGAATTTTACAATGCAGGGTTCCAAAATGTTGGCTGTTGGCTTTCCCGAATATTTTGTTATGTGCATTCCCTTTTCAGGGGAAATGTGTTCAACATTTCATTTAGACCACTGGTTTCTGGAGTGTGACTATAACTGATATTACCCTCTGAGCATTTGAGAGGACTGAGTCGTGTGTGACAGGAGACATAGAGGGATGATAAAACCAGTCAATAATTCTCGTCTTTTTATTCCCTTTTTGAAAGCAGCGGGGCTGTGTGCTACTTGTTTTGGGAAAGCTCCCCTGCACTATCAGATGCTGGATGTCACCGGGCCCATAAACACCCGGTGCAGTCATGATTGATATTTCCTCCTCTCGGATTCTGTGGCTCAGCTCCAGATTCTATTGCACTGTGTACTGAAAGCAGTAGTGCTGCTTCCATTGTAAATGTTTGGCCTGAAAAAAAAAATCAAAATGTATTCTCCGGCTGAGGATCTGCCGTCTATATACTGAAAGTGAGGCCTGTCGCAGTCAAGTCTCTACGGTGCCTGACTTTGATGAGATTATTGGGTCTCAGCTTTGGTCCAGAAGGTCACCACTCTCTCACTGGCTTGATGCTGGCCCGTCTTCCCTGCCACTCAAACTGATCCAGTCTGCCTCTCAGTCCAAGCTGAGACAAAGGGGTGTCCGACTTTTATTGAGACGTTAACCTTTTAATCCTCCTTTTCAGTATGTCATCAGGGGGATAAATACAGTGAAGCCATGTCCCACAGATTCCACCCATTTAAATGGGATTGTATTGTAATCGATGATAAATGTCTTTTGAAGCAAGTGTAAATTATCACGATTAGCGTTTTTGTCATATTGATAGTTATCAACATAATACTTTCATGCGATCTACAAATGCATTTGTGTCCTACTTTTTGAGGCCAAACTGGAACACTGATTCTTATAATGTGCACAAAACACACCTCTCTGCCATTAGACTTTTTTGGGTTTTTTTTTTATTTGACTCTCAGTAACACCATCTAGCTGTCGGTGGTTTTTCTCATTCAAACACGATTTTTATAAAAGCATTGGTCGCACACACACAAATAACTTTAAATATTTGTGTCCACAGGAGGTCACTGTTGAACATTCTAGTGCAGAGAGTGCAAGTGCTTTTGTTCTATCTATTGTCATCTTCAGGAAAGATCATGTAAATGGAGGCGCGGTGCACCTGAACATTCTCAAAACATCACCAAAAATCAGGGATTTTTTTTTTCCAACAAAGGGGCTTTAAACAGTTCAGTGATGAATATAAGTCAGTTTTACAATTAAGTGAAATCATTAGTCATATAAATGCAAGATCAGTAGAAAAAGCACTTAAAAAAATCCAGATTCAGACAGCTTGAATGGTACAAAACTAAATTTACAGGGAAACCTTAAATATTGACAACATATATGTTTCTGAAATGTTAACAGAGTAAAAATATTGTCAACTACTGCAACAGCTACCACGCCGAGATGCAATAAAACTGCATGTAAACACATCTCGCTATAGGACTTCCTTTGTTGCATTAAGGAATGACAGCACAGGCAAACAATAACTTTATAAGAAAACATTAACTACCTTAATAAACACAAAACAGTCAATATACACACAAACATGCGCTTAAATAATTTCAAAATTCACACAGTTTCTCTGCGTCTCAGTCAAACCTGGTTCCTATTGATGTATGTGAAACACCCTTATAATGCTTATGTGTGATTTTAAAAAGATACTGTGTTGCCTTTGCAATTTTTCCTCACAAAGATTTTGTTTCAGTTTTTTTCCCACAACACAATTCCCACCATGAAATGCTCAAAACAGAAATGCACCGGCCCTTAAAAAGCCCCAATGAGACTCAGGGAAATTTTTTTTTTTTTACTGAATATAGCTCTCTTCCTCATACAAATGAAATAAAAAATAAATGATCTCTAATTACTTTACTGGTTATAAAACATTAGATGTATATTTATTATTGATTTGTCTGTCAAAGGTTGTGACAGTCAAACTGAGGATAATAACAGGTTCTATTCATGTGATTGGAATTATGACCCTTTTTAATCACAGGCCACCTCTGTGCTGTGCTGCTGGTTCAGGGCCACTGGGTGAGATTTCATGGTAGCTTGCCATATGAACCCTGAAGCTAAGTGTGTTAATAGAGATATTGTGCCAACTTTAACTTCATTAGCACCGTTTCCTTGTCTTAGTTGTGCCCTTCAGGACAATGTGAGGTATTCCAACTGCCCATTTATCACATGGCCAGTACTGTAATCCAGGCAGCGAGTATGGGATCTCGTAGTTGGCATCCAGGTAAGCAATCAGGGTGCTGCCATATGCCACCGCTATCACAATCAGAATGTGCCTGGAGGATGCATAAAATGGATTCGGTTAATCACGGCCTCTCCCTAGCAATGCGAGGAAATTGAAAAAAAGGGCAAACGCGAGGCAGGACTAACCAGATACCGTGCAGGTAGCAGAAGTTCAGCCTCTGCCAGAATCCGCAGCCAAAACGGTCACTAATCCAGCAGGAGATGGCCAGCACCCACAGAGCCACCGACAGCTTGGCTAGTCGCAAAGCCTTCTGGTCAGTGCAGCTGAAAAATGGAAAAAAGAGAGAGAGAGAGAGGGAGAGAGAGAGAGAGAGAGAGAGAGAGAATCGCTGATTATAAGAAAACAAAAGTGCACTAAAAGATTACAGAAACGCCCGCGCTGTCGCACCATCTCATCTCGACAGCCAGGGTGTAAAGCAGGTGGAGGCCGAAGCAGTTGAGAGCGTAGGCGTTGGCTGTGGGTTTGACAAACGACGACACCGAGGTGATGACGGTGACCGCCAGGACCAGCCGCGAGAACGTCGCCCTGCGAGTGGCCAGAGAGACGCAAATCATCAGGTAAAAGCTGAGGAGGGGGTGGAGCTGCTCAGGGGTTCCGTGGGGGTGGCGAGACAATGCGAGTGATTTAGGGCCGTGGGATTCTTCTCAGGTGCTCATGAAAATTTCATTCATTTTTCCAAATAAGCTTATGGTTAAATATTTACAAAGGTTGGGTGGGGCTGTATTCTTGCGAGCTCCTTTCTGTCACCTTCAAGGTGAAGACAACGGCACCATATTGTGTCTTTGTGACAGTTGGGGCTGTCAGACTGGCTCGGCTTGGGTTACTGCGTCGCGCACCTCGGAAAAAAAAACTCATTGTTTTAATAAAACATCATCAGGCTTCGAGTGGGTCCATAGTAACGCGGAGAGATACATATGAATAACTGCTGTATGGAGACAAAAACTAAAAGCCTGCGTACAGTGAATTCCATGTAAAGATAAATCAATCTGTCATTGGTTTGGCACTGCTTTACCTGTCCTTTATAAACGAGGGGAAGAGTTTGCGGGGGAACCATATGGCATAGCCCACTGCCAGCACCCACAGGATTGACAGCTCATCCAGCATCTGGCCAACGAAGCTGAGGGTCATGTGGAAGTAGACAGAGAAGAGCCCTGCAAGAAGGCGGAACGTTCTAAAACCCACAGCCTGGGCGCTGATGAGGACAATATATCACCCGATACCGTGAACCTGCTTTCCAGCCTGCTGAATGATTAGCAGGAAAAGAATGCAGGAAATCCTTTTGGCAGTTGAATATAGCTTAGGATGATCTTACAAGCTGAAGAGCAGAGAAAAATCCTCAAATGAAAGAGCAAGAAGTGGACGTTCCTGTGTTTTAAAGGTTAACCACCGTCAAAGAGCCGGATCAGCTCAGTGGCTGATGCTGCTTTTTTTTTTTTGAAGAAGAAGAAACACTTCATTCTACGCTGTTTTTGTCGGTTTGAACTATTTCATTATCTTAACTGCTATTGTCTTTGAACTGCCTTGACACAAACACACTGATTTACTTAACACACACACACACACACGATGGAAAGTTGTTTGTTTTCAATTGCTGCCATTTTACTATCATTATGTAGCCATCCTCCATGTCCGCAGAACATATCCAAAATAGACGTGCCCCATCAGCAATTTAAATGCACTCGAGATTTAAACAGGAATTATAAAAGAAACAGCGAAGAAGACAGACGAATCAAAATGCACAGGACGGGAAAAAGGAAAAAAGACTCACTGACCTACAAAGATCATCATGATCCAGACCATGTGGATCGCGAGGTTTCTCTCTTTGGCGTAAGGGTGCAAAAGGTAGAGCATGATGGGAGATATAATGAAGAAAACAAAGCTGCTCATCTGCAGGGAAACAAGTCATCCAGGAAGGAATCAGAGGAGCAACAACAAAGCAGCAACAAACCAGCCACTGTTTCCTGTGATGCTGTGAATATTTATATTTCCTAGCATGTTATAATAAATACAAACTATAGAACTGACAGTGTTGAAGTACTCGGCCACGTGCTCTGAGTGCTTGTAGTTGTCTTCACACCAGTCGACTTCTGAACTCTGGTAGGAGAAAACTCCTGCCATCCTCTCAATTGAGTAGACACCTGGAAGACATGGAGAAGCCACACCATAACTCCCGGGAGGAAGGGGAGGTGTTTTTGGTTTATGCGGAGGTTTATGTAAATCAGTTTCAACCACCCCCCATCCCCCACCCCCACCCCTCTTCGCCAAGTTATATTTACACGTGTATTCAAATGTCTCCCTGCACACGTTCACGCCGCCTGTGATTGCTGGCTAAATCCTCTGACACGCATGAAATCCCCAAGTTAATTATGTGAATCAGAGATAGCCAGATCATGAGATGATGCTGAATAAAAATGGAATGAATAAGTCGTTCCTAAGGTGGAAGGCTCCGGGAACTCTGGGCCCTCACAATTCCCATCACACGACAAAGCCTCAACGTTCTCTGCTCTTCAGGACTCGCGAGGCAACTTCATGCGGTAGCCTGGTGAGAACCGACTGTTGCTGCTGTAATTACAACCTATGATGAACTATCAACTGGCCAGTACAAATACTGCAATATATATATATATATATATATATATATATATATATATATATATATATATATATATATATATATATATTTTTTAAATATACTGTAGAATCTGACCTGTGACGCGTGCTGCCGCGCCGAGCAGCGTGAACACACATGTATCCTATAAAAGCTAAAC
>CAAKHG010022523.1:7745-18950 GCA_901007715.1 Dactylopterus volitans
GACTGAGCCATGACCACAATAGCAGAGTTAAATTCACTGTACAGTCTTGTTGAGGTTTCTGTATTATGAATATTGAGTCTGATTGCAGTGGAAGGGAGGAGGAGGGGCTGGAGGGGGGTGTGGGGGTACAACACAGTTTTGCAGTCTCTCATTTGAATATTGTGTTTTGACTATTTTTTAAAAAGTAGTTAGACCGAGTAGAGAATATATTTCTTAACCATGAGTAAGGTTGTAATGCTGACTTATCTGACCACCTTCTCAGTTCACTACATAGGCTTTCTACCAACTCCTGACATCATCTGATTTACTCATCGCTTAGGTCATGAACATTCACAGCTCATCTTTGGCATATGTACTCCATGTATTTTAGAAGTCTGAAGTTGTGTTATTTGTGTGCAGATTAAAAAGACTGTGCTGCACAAGGAAGACAACATGTAAATGAAATGAAAATATGTGAACCATATTTTGTTAACTTAGAGCAACATAAATATGATAATACTGCTGAAGGTCTTTTTAGAAATCAGAGTTCTGCAAAATGGCCTCCTTTTTCTTTCGACTAGTTCTGATATCCATGTGTTTTCCCTCTCCTCCTTAATCACAGAAGCTGAACACTGAAATACTTTTATTGTTATAACACAACAATTTGAGTAAGCTGTGAATTTCCTCTCAAATGAGAAGCTTGCACACTGATCTCAGTAAGCGTTGGCTTATAGCATGCTATATTTTCGCTTATTATTTATCATGGAAGAATGGACTGACTCGGAGGACGCCATTTTAAATATTATTGGAGCTCTGTCTTGCATCCTGATTCGTGTGTGGAGCTAATTGACACTGAGTCAGATGCTTGGGAGCCTGTACCGCCAGCAGAGGCCAAACATCTCATAATCATGAGGTCACAATTAAAATTAAAAAGCCTGAAGATGGTTTCTATGCATTGTAGAGATGTATATATTTTCTGTTTTCCTCTTCATAACCATGCTTGCAAGCTTGTCAAGTATGTCTATGTGTAGTTCAGTGTCAGAGAACAAAAAAAATGCGTGGGCTCTAATTCTCAGCATTTTGTGCTTTTTCGGTTTGAGTTGCTCTTTTCTCTCCATTTGCGATGGCTTTGGTAAGCAATGACATTTGCTTCTTTGATCCGTTATTTGAGCTTTCTCTTCTTTTTGTTTCTACTCCTCCCTGTTCCCCCATTTTGTTTCCTTTTACTCAATCCTCTGCGTGTTCCTCTAAATCCCCGATCCTTAATTACCCGGCGTCTGCTCCTACCTTCTGTCCGCCCTTCCTTCCTTCGTTCCCTCTTTCTTGCTCTCCTCCATGTGACGCCTCTCTTTCTGGCAGACCTGTGCGATTACAAGAACTTTGTGAATAATCGCCAGGCTGTCAATCAAAGGGGTGATCTCTCCACAGTGACCAATGCCATGACGGGGATGAGCCCCTCCCCCTCGCTCTCGGCCCTGTCCAGTCGTGCCGGGTCCATCAGCAACCTCCATGATCGCATCTTCAGTCCGGCAAGTGAAGAGGCCATTGAGAGGCTCAAGGTAGGAGAGATGGGAGGAAAAAGGGGATGGGAAGCGTTGATTGTGGTTAGATAAGGGTGAGTGGGGATGAAAATTGGACCTCTGACTTTCTAAATAATAGTATGAGCATCATCTTTGGTTTTGATTTCACCAATAGGAAACGGAAAAGATCATTGCAGAGCTCAATGAAACATGGGAAGAGAAGCTGCGACGGACTGAGGCCATTCGCATGGAGAGGTTGGTCAGCCATATTCCTGTCTGCTTTTTAGACATGTCCTCAGCTCTCATTTTTGCAGCGTCCTTTTGTACACACCGGAGGTGGTGGTTTGCTTGTCTTACCTTATTCTCCTCTCATATGAAATGTAATCTATTTAACCAAACAAACTTAAATCAGACTAGATCTGGTTTAAAGGATGCATTACTTTGTTGAGCTGCAGAACTGCTTGGAAGATATAAGATCGCAGCTGAAAAAAAGCTCGATAACTGACAGGAGTATGTATCACATGTTCATACTCATGTACCCCGTCACAGTACAAGCTGTCCATTTGTGGAATAAACAATATAGTATAACAATATAGTTCTCTCGGTGGAACAGTATTTGGGGAAAGGGAAGGGAAGAGGTCCCCATCTTTAAATGTTGTCTTTTCAAGAACTATAAGCTTTACTTTGACTGTGTGAGCATATTATGATGCCGGTTGTGTTTGTGCTCTCTGCAGAGAGGCCCTGCTGGCAGAGATGGGTGTTGCCATGAGAGAAGATGGAGGCACTGTAGGTGTTTTTTCACCGAAAAAGGTAGGACACGGATTGCTGGCACTTAAAACATTTAAACACTTTGAAGTCACACAACACTTGCTTAAAAGCACTTATATGAACTGACACAAAGCTCATTCATATTTATCATGATAGACTCCTCATCTGGTTAACCTGAACGAGGACCCCCTGATGTCCGAGTGCCTGCTGTATTACATCAAAGACGGCACCACCAAGTAAGATTTTCGATATTTTCAGTTTCAGATACCATCTTGTTGTGGGCGATTTGTGCCAATTTCATTTCCGTCCCTCAGAGTCGGCCGCGAAAACGCCAAGACTCGCCAAGACATTGTTCTCAGCGGCCATTTTATCAAGGACGAACACTGCACCTTCAGCAGCACCACGGGCGCCCAGGGAGAGGGTAAAGGCTAACTGCTCTTTCTGTGGCTGAATAAGTGAAATTATAATGTCTATTAATGCACTTAAATTTCAGCAGATGTTAACCACAGGTCAGCATCTGTTCTGCGTACAGTATATTAGTTTAGTGGTCTTATAAATCTTTTCTGGAGCAGGTTGTGTCATTCTGGAGCCATGTGAGGGAGCAGAGACTTACGTCAATGGAAAGAGAGTGACCTCGCCCATTGTACTGCGGTCTGGTATGTGTTAAAACAAAAAAGACGGAGTACAAAGAGGAATGTATCAAGGGGATGAGAGAAGTCTTTGTGACAATGTCATCACAATGTCGTTATGTGTGTTTTTGAAAACAGTCGCTACCACAACCCTTCAGTTATCACCTTGCTATATGGAGAAGTTTGCACTTGGAACATTTTCATTCGTGTGTTTTAGGCAATCGCATCATCATGGGCAAGAGCCACGTTT
Organism: Dactylopterus volitans; assembly: GCA_901007715.1. Classification (NCBI taxonomy): domain Eukaryota; kingdom Metazoa; phylum Chordata; class Actinopteri; order Syngnathiformes; family Dactylopteridae; genus Dactylopterus; species Dactylopterus volitans. The sequence goes on from CAAKHG010022523.1 coordinate 10,892, forward strand.
TTCGCTTCAACGACCCGGAGCAGGCTCGACTGGAGCGCGAGAGGACGCCATGCGCTGAGACTCCCGTGGAGCCTGTCGACTGGGCCTTTGCTCAGCGAGAGCTGCTGGAGAAACAAGGGATCGACATGAAGCAGGAGATGGAGCAGAGGTGCGACATTGCATTAATGATGATGATAGATCAGTTAGGCAGCCAGATTCATGGCATTTTCAGGTATCTAGCGCCTGCCCTTCTCTCAAGATGCTGATTAACAAAAATAGCTACTGTGCACTCACATTCTTTATTTTCATTTCTTTATGTACATTTACAAATTTCTTTTCTCCCAGAAAAAGGAAATCATGCAATGAAAAAAAATTCAGTTCATGTATAGTTTATTTTCAACGTGTGCCCATTTATTTGGCCAGTACATGTTTATTATTTATTTTATTATCAGTATTGTAACTGCAGAGAAAGTGCTAATAACATTAGTTTTAAATATTAACATGTTATTTTTTTTAATTTTGATGCAAACTCATGACACTCAAGTTCAATCACTTCATCACATTGTTATTTCTTTAATGTCATTTTAATCCTTAGCTTTAAAGCTGATCAGCATAAGTATTGTTTTGACTGTTATTGAGTCAGTGTCTTGGATTTGAGAAGAATTAAGTCTTGGGGAATCCCTGTCAGGCTTCAGGAGCTGGAGGATCAGTACCGCAAAGAAAGAGAAGAAGCCAGCAACCTGCTGGAACAGCAGCGGCTGGTGAGCCAATCCTCCATTGATAACATCAAATTCTGAATCATTTCAGTATTCACATTCATGTACTGTACCATTGACGGTGCGGTAGTAAGAAGATAAGATAAGATAAGATAAGAAGATAAGAATCCTTTATTGTCACTGTTAGCATTGTTACCAACATTAACTGTGAACATCAGTTTAGCAGCTCTACATGGCAGCGAAAAAACACAAGAGCACGATATCACAATAAACAATAAACAATAAACAATATAACATCAGTATTTACAAGGTATAAAAATAGATATAATAAATACGGGTGTGAGTGTGTATTGTAGTGCAAAGTGTATTGTAGTGCAAAGCCTCACTGGCTATTGTACACCTACACTGCCATTCTGCCTCTGATGTGGATTATTTGTTTTCTTTTCAGGACTACGAGAGTAAACTAGAGGCTCTTCAGAAGCAGGTGAACTCTCGGTACCTGGAGTCACCTGAAGAGGAAGAGGAGCCTGAAGAGGAAGGTGATACAAGGACATTTAATCCTTCTTGATAATGCATTTATTTTTTTATTCAACCCTTCTTCCACATCTTTCTCAAAGGTTATTCTCAAAGGTCATACTTAGCCAATACAGTTCACTTTATGTATCGACAACTTGAAACACTGTTGTCTTTAACTTATCAGTGCCATTTCAGACTTTAATTGATCAAATTTTGTTGATATACTGTATGTGTCTTGCCCTCCAGTGCCGTGGACCCAGCATGAGACTGAGCTGGCTCTGTGGGCTTTCAGAAAGTGGCGCTTCTACCAGTTCACCTCGCTCAGGGATCTACTTTGGGGAAACGCCATCTTCCTCAAAGAGGCCAACGCTATCAGTGTGGAGCTGAAGAAGAAGGTGAGAAAAATTGATATAGAGAAATTGGGACTTTGAAATACGATAATGTGATGAAATGTCTGCTGTTGTATTTAAACTGATTATGTATCCTTTTAGCTTTGATTCAAAAAGGAGCTAAACTGGACATTTTTTCTAAATGACAAAATCTAGATTAATTCAGTGTACTTGAGTTGTATTTGATGAAAATCTGGGTCATCGTTTCTCACATGAGTCATATTAATTGACTCAATGTTGAGTCACATGTCCGTTTTTGCATATTCATGGGTGGTGGGTGTGTTACTCTGGGTGTGTATTCTGCAGTTTCAAGTAAGTGCAGTCAGCTGTTCGCAATTGGCTTTGATGAGGGCAAGATTGGGCGTGAAACTTTCTGTTTACCACATTTCTGCATTGGATTAGAACTTTTGTCAGATTTGTGTTTGGCTTTTCTCATCATTGACTCATGTAGACAACTGTCGAGTGGAATCACAGAAAATAGATGTTTAAACTGAGACTCATGAGAATCTTCTCCTGCGAACTTCAACAGTCTCCTGTTTTCTCCACCACGGCTTATGGTTTTATTGGTCCACAATCAGCTGCAATGCTCACAATAGTGATTAAGTTATGTGAGTTATATCAGTCGAAAGGACAGTATTATTATTATTAAATTCAAGTCTATATAGTAAGTGGTGATATGTGCAGTATATGATAATGATGAATTATTTTATGGCAACATTTCTCAGAATTCAATTTAATTGCTGCAATTTTTAACCTTTTATTTAACTCCAACTAGCCCTGCAGTTTGTAAATCAAATTATAATTGGCAGAAAAGCAAGACTGTTTCATTTTATGCAGCTTTGAAATCTCTCATGTTTTCAACCCCCAAATTGTGCCCAAATTTACTCTCTGACAGCGTTTCAGGGGACTTGCACAGGTGATACTGTCAAAGGATTACGAATTGATTTTCTTAAGATGACTGGCATGCTATTGCTGTTTCCAAAATGATCTTTTAAGAATTGATGGCCTCCTCACTTGATGCAGCCGGTGTGACACTGTGGAATATGAATGAGCAGTCAGTGATGATATGCTTTCATCTCATCCGCAGGTGCAGTTCCAGTTTGTCCTGTTGACAGACACGCTGTACTCTCCTCTGCCTCCCGATCTTCTGCCTCCCAGTGTGGCCAAAGAAAGGGAGAGGCGACCTTTCCCACGGACCATCGTAGCTGTCGAAGTACAGGACCAAAAGAACGGAGCCACACATTACTGGACTCTGGAGAAACTCAGGTACATGAAATTTTCAATTCAGAAAGTAGATATTGATTCCGTTGTCAAAGTTCATGGACATTTTAAGGATCACATTAGAATCATCCATCCCTGATTAAAAAAAAAAAAGATGGAGAGTGCTGATACATCTAAAATAAGCACAGCCAGTAACTATGGGGTAGAGCTGGTATGAGTATACCATGAGCTGATTTGTCAATTAACAAATAACTGAGTGGTGAACATAATTTGTTTGTACAAAAAAATGTTTTTTTCCCAGTTTACCATCATAATAAACTCAAAATCTTTTGTAATCTAGTATTCAAAACAAGATCAGAATTTTCAAAGCTTTTAAACAACAACAGGTATTTTCCAGTTTCTTTATGTAACACAACCTGTCTGCCACTCACTCCCCAAAACTATATTTTTTGATACATCCTTGCATCGATTAACTCATTAATTATGTCTGAACTGCCATTATATCCAATTTAGTGCTGCTCAAGTTGACTCGTAGTATGTTTTTCCTTTTTATCCTGCCTCCTGCAGGCAGAGGCTGGACCTGATGAGGGAGATGTATGACCGTGCTGCAGAGCTCCCCAGCAGTGCTGTGGAGGACTGCGACCACGCGCTGACCGGTGGCGACCCCTTCTATGACCGCTTCCCCTGGTTCCGTTTGGTTGGCAGGTCAGTTAACACACCGACATCAACAGAAGCTGCAGCCGGCATTGATTTGAACTCTGTTCTTTATTGCAAAAATAAATGAAATAAACCACCTCACAACTCCTTTGCTCCTTCTCCTCAGGGCTTTTGTCTACTTGAGTAACCTGCTGTACCCAGTGCCTTTGGTGCATCGCGTGGCCATTGTCAGCGAGAAGGGCGAGGTGAAGGGATTCCTCAGAGTGGCTGTGCAGGCAATCTCAGGTAGGTTAAAAATGTCTTTTGGAGACAGTTTTAAACATTGTTTGTGAAGGCATGTCTGTTTTGATGACTGATTTTGTCTCCCTGCAGCTGATGAGGAGGCCCCAGATTACGGCTCTGGTGTGAGGCAGTCAGGCACTGCCAAGATCTCTTTTGAGGACAAACAGTTTGAGAAGGTGCTCATGGCCATTCATTTAGTCTGGCGTTCTTCTGTCTACAGCTTTGCTCATGAAGGTTTCATATAATGTTATTCGTAAACATGTTTATTTCAAAACATCTTGAAATACAGTGGCAGAGGATGAAAGAAGAGTTTGAATTAGAATATGAATGAACTTACCTCACTCATTGTAGTTTGGTTTAACATTATAAAAATTACTCTGATGCAGTTGTTTTCCTTGTCTTGAATCTTGATGTCTCATATTTGTTGTTGTAATGTCTTGTTGAAGTTCCAGACGGAGTCATGTTCCGGCGGTCTTTCCCACTCCAACACCTCACAGGAGGAGTTGCGAATTGTTGAGGGAGAGGGACAGAATGTGGAGATAGGGATCTCTGCAGATGAAGTCAACAACAACACCTGCGAAGGTGAAGGAGCACTTGCCTGTCGAATGTGCCTTCGTGACAAAAATCTTCTGGAATGTCCTTATGTGAATAGAAAGGCTGTGTTGTTAGCGGTCATAGCTTCACTTGGACAAACAGGATTAAATCAGACAGGATAACAACATTATCTCAGTGTTGCCCTGTCTCTTCAAATTCAACACAACATTTAGTTGTGAACTCTCAAGGCCTAACATGGCCAAGCCCCGAGTTACATTTCTGAGCTCCTCTGTGGACACAGAAACTTAAAGTCAGGTCAGCTAATCTAGAGCTCTGGCTGTTTCTGTCTTTGCCCCTATAAAATGGTTTACCGCTTTCTATTAGATGATCCACTTTAACAGAAAAAACTGCATAACCCAGATTTTTTGCTGGTAATACTTGGTAATGTTATTTGTATTTATGATTTTAACATACTATTTTGAATAAGAGTTAGCTCAAATTTTGAACAGTCCAGTCAATGCTCCTCGTGCACCCAAAGTTCTAAATTTTTTAATAAATACTTTTCAAACAATCATCATTCTACTGTACAGCCACTCAGGAGGCTCCTCACAGCCCAATAAAGAGTTTAGGACCAGGTCTGGACCTCCCACTGGACCTGTCCCCAGAGAAGGCTCTGTCCCACCTGAGGATCGGCAGCACCTTCACCTTCAGAGTCACAGTCTTACAAGCCTCCAGCATCTCGGCCGAGTATGCCGACATCTTCTGCCAGTTCAAGTGAGTGAAGCTGATGCAGTATGTGCTTTGCAAATGCTCCTGGTTTCATCCCCGTCTTCTTCACTGAATAAAGTTCATCTGTATAAATAGAGAAATGCATGCAACTGGAACATTTATCATTATGTAATTACGCATGCATTTACTACAAGTAGTATTGATGCACAGTGATATCAAAGCACACATCCAATTATGGCAGTTTGATAATCGTCTAGGATTTCAGGTCTTTACTATTTTAAATGGTAAATGGGGTGTATTAATGTAATGCTTAATGAAATGTATGCAGAGCGCTTTCTATTTCATAATTATTGCCACATTCACACTCATATTAACTCACACATTCTTACACTGACATGGCAGAGGCTGCCATGTAAGATGGCAACCTCCTCATCAGGAGCAATGGGGCGTTCAGCGTCCTGCTTGAGAACACAGAGACATATTTTTGGAGGAGTTGGGGATCAAAACCTATAACCTTCTGATTTCGAGACAGCCCCTCTACCTGAACCATGCCACCCCTATACGTTACCTATTTTACACCACTGCATAGAAAAATAAAGACTGTACATTCCATGTTTCAGTGACATGTATTCAAATCTCTACTGCCTGCAAATGTTGGTGCTTCAAGTGAAATATTCTGTGTGTTTGTGATTTTGTTAGTTTTAGGTTTAAAGGTGAGGGAAAAGTGCTAAAATTACAGAGCAATGATGAAATGGCAACTCTTTTTCCAGCTTCATCCACCGTCATGATGAAGCTTTCTCCACTGAGCCTCTGAAGAACACCGGCAGAGGCCCACCGCTGGGCTTCTACCATGTACAAAATGTAAGAGTTTGACATTAATTCCTTTTTTATCAATTATTGATTGGCGACACCCGTCTTCTCGTGCAACATACTTGCTCATTTTCTTAAATAAAAAGCAGTCATGACCATGCTGTTGATGCAGCTGTCTGAAGATTTTGGACGACTTGAATAGAGTGTAATAACCTCTCTCCTCTGTTAGATCACAGTGGAGGTGACCAAGTCCTTTGTGGAGTACATCAAGACTCAGCCAATCGTCTTTGAGGTGTTTGGCCACTATCAGAAACAGCCCTTCCCTCTGCTCTGCAAAGACTTGATCAGGTTAGGAAGGAATATGACTGTAAATTTCCACTCGCTGACCACTGATGACTAGAAGTTGATGTTTTTGGATGAACGCAAAGTTTTCATGTATTTGATTTCGTTGTCGTGTGTTTTAGCCCTCTGAGACCCTCCAGAAGGCAGTTCCCCAGAGTGATGCCCTTATCCAAACCAGGTTAGCCGCATCTAATGAGCTATTAATGATTAATTGGATTGTTTTCCTCTGACCGAGCTAATCAATAGCCCCATGTTATAGAATGCAGAAAACAAGCTGAGTTGCAAAGCTTAAGCCACTTGATAAATGACTCATAAATATAGACTTTCATCTTCCATTCATTTGGGATCGGACGACGAATCATTGCAGCACCAGTTCAGATGCCTCGCCGGAGATGACTGAGGCCTTTCACGCCCGTCGCAGTTCATCGCAGTTCAGCTCTGTTTAACACGATACGCTCTCTTCCACCGAATTGCACAATAAACTCCTAACTCTTCTCTCTCTTAGTGCCGGCCACTAAGCTCAGCACCCTGACACGTTCCACCGCTGGACCTTGCCACGCCAAATATGACCTCATGGTCTTCTTTGAGATCTGTGAACTGGAAGCCAATGGAGAGTGAGTTACAAAACGCTGTCGATCAGCCCTGCAAATAAAACCTTTTGTAAACAAACTGTTTGGGGCAGGTTGTATCAGGTCACTGTGTGGAGTGTTAACATTTCATGTGTTGTTTTCCCATCTCCAGCTACATCCCCGCTGTTGTTGACCATAGAGGTGGCATGCCCTGCCATGGCACATTCCTCTTACATCAGGTCTGTGATCGCATATTACACAACATATTCATAGATGTTTGAGCATATAACAAGAAAGAGTAGATACTGTGTATGCAGTGTATCGATATACCGTATATACCCTATATACTGTATGTGCGTGTATATAGCCTCAGTTTATTTACAACAGTATTTATCAGTGGAACTCCATTTGCAGAATTTGCTTTCACATAATTGATGAGAAATTTTACAGTGTATCAACCAACTAAAGTTAAACCAAAATGTCCTTAAACACTGATGCTACTTTTTCGTGGTTGGTGCTTGAGCTTAACACTGTAACCTTTAAACCGTGCCCACATGTTGGTCAGCTGTCACTCTTCCAACCTCATCAATACAAAAAAGAAAAATAATTAACTACAAATTCCCTCTGCTCTTTCTGCTTCTCGAGAAAATTGAAGTGACTGAGACCTAAATGTCCTTTCAAACAATCTTATATGAAAGACTTTCTTAAACAGATAAAAGCTGACTCACCAGTGCACTGTAGCCCTTAAATAGGAAGCTGTTTCTCCTGGAGGGTTTGCGCTTGATTAATTCCCCAGCAACATCTCCCAGATCTAAACTTATGGAGAATTTCTTGTGACAGCTCAACCGAGCGGCCTGTGACCTGACTGTCTGCCTTGTCATGTTGTTGTCGATAATCCAGGGAAATGTGTTTTTCCATGTCAATAAACAGAACTGCAGGGTCACGAGCATTGCAGCCGCCACTTGTCCCACATGGACTATTTGACTGTTTTGAATAAGTGCCCTTTCGCCATTCTATCTAAGTTCATTTGGAAATTTTCCTGTTTTTCCTAAATGCTGCAAAATGGACGATCACAAAATGTGTTCATTGCTACAACCCTAGATTTGAAATTAGAAGCACAGACTGTTCCCGCTAGAAACCAACGCAACACTTTTATCACTTTATCACCTGTGAGTTACAGATATGTCAGTGTAGACAAAAAGTCAAAAATCACTGCATATACCCGAGCATCATGTCCAAGTGCCTCTGAAACAGTTGCTCCTCATTTTGATGTATATTCAGCTCTTCACCAATAACACACTGGTTTTTACCTTCT
>CAAKHG010022523.1:35165-45492 GCA_901007715.1 Dactylopterus volitans
CCATCGGGCGGCAGGCGGGGGGTCTTGGTCTCTTGGAAGATCACCAGGGAAATGTTCATATTTACTGCCACGCGTGTGGGGGTAAACAGGTTGGGGGTGGACGGGTGGGTGAGCCTGTGTGTGTGTGTGTGTGTGTGTGTGTGTGTGTGTGTGTGTGCGTGTGTGTGTGCGGAGGGGGATCTCTTCTGCTCACGTTTTGTGTTTTCTGCTGTTCTTTCTACACCCTGCTTTGTTCCTGTTGTCTTTTTTTTCTTCAGAAAGAGAGGCTCCTGCTGCTTTGAGACTTTGAATGATTGAGAAGAATCAACATGGAGAACAGCAAGGTGACCAATCATCAGGACAGGAAGGAATAACAGATGCACAAACAGGGAGAAGCCGCTTGATTCCCCTCGTTCAGAAAATATCAGCACAGACATGTTGGCCCCTGGCAAGGTTACAAGTGTAACTGTTAGCATCACTAGCTGCTGTTATGCATTTAAATGAGCCACCATTGACGCTCTTGCTGATTTCGATCCAATATGAATGAGTAGATCTTAAAATAAATGATCAGAAAACACTAATAATTGCTTCATGATATTCTCTGATATTCATCTACAGATGCATGTTTTTCACCCGGTGCACAAAACATTTGCATGTGAGCAAAAGCAGCTTACACAAACTACTTGTAGTAAGTGGGGAAATGTGTTGAATGTGATTTGTGGCTCACCGCTGCCGTGTGTGTGTGTTCCCAGCAGCCAGTGAAGGAGGTGCTGCCCCTGCCCCGACTCTCCACCCCTCCTCCTGCAACCCCCTCCTCTTCCTCGGTGACGGTGGCCGCTGCCTCAAAAAAGCACACCACAGGCTCCATGCAGCAGATACAGATGGCCTCCTCAGGTGATGATATATTATCATTAATACTATGTTATATGGACAGATTTTAATTTCTTCATCTGTTGGCTTAAGGTATTTCATCATAAAACATCAGGTGCATCATATTCACTGGTTAGCCGTCGATTGATGGAGTCTTCATTACTAGTTTAGTTATTACTCATGGCTTATTTCAAACATGTTAAAAATAATCATATATGATTCATGTAAACATTACACTGAAAATAAATAACATGTTAGAAAAGGAATTAAGAAGTATAAAACTAATTTAATCCTTCCCCTTTCACCCATGTTACTCTCACCTACGAATATGCTTTTGTATTTATCATGTACAAAATAGCATGCATGCATTTATGCCTAAATACGCACACATCTACATACACATTTTCCACACATGCATATACAGTACATGTCCCAATTTACATGTACACAACTACACATTAAAAATAATTACTTTTTTTCCACATAGTTTTGCCTTTGGTCAATATCAGCGCAAGACAAGTGCGACTGACTGATCTGAATTGATTTAATTGAACGTGAAACAACAGTCACAAGCCTCATAAAAATGCAGATTTTTAAACAGCATTCTTTAACCAAGAAATACTGACTCGTTTATTAAAAAAAACGTGCTCAGAACCGTGCATCCGTCCCCCAGAGAAAGCATTCCTTGCCATTTCAAACAGATTTGCTCTGAACGTTTTCCTTGGGTTGTTTGGTTTTATGGTTTTGCATGATCCTGATAAAAGTTTTCGACTTCATAGTGGTGACATCATTCAACCACCTGAAGCCTCCAGAGAGAGATCTCACACTGCTCTCCCACATGAAATCGATTAAGTCCCTGAGGCAGGCGGGTTTCACTGCAGTCTTCACTGGACAAACGGTGAGGCAGCGGGAGCGTGTCCTTCAAAAGGAGATATTATGCAGAATGTGCATGGAATCACTTTGCACAATGCGGGCACCTCCAGGTGGAATTTACAGATATAATGTTTGTTCCATTTATAACTGAAAAAAACTGCGTTATAATATGAGCCTTTTAAATGTTTAAAAGGCTACTCGCTACTAATTAATTAATAAGAAAAGACAAGTTTTTTTCAGTAAGACTAAAATAAATTTTTTTGTAGTTCATAGATTCACTTTAGATAGAGAAAAAGGCTGAGGACGAGAAGTCAGCAGTGAACATGTCTGCAAAATGTAAAGCACGAGTGTAAATCTTTAGATAGCATTTAAAAATCAAAGGTTTTCTATGATATGGTATTGATGTTGTTCTTGAAAAGTGGCCCCAGCAGTGACACTCTTGAATGCTGACAGAGGTTTGACAGCGAGGAGGTGCTGGAGGATGCACCAATCATTGACGTGATCCTTGCTGACATCGACTCCCTGGTGCCCACTCATGACCAAGCTGGCCGGCCAATCGCAGAGTGGAAGCGACAGGTGATGGTGCGGCAGCTTCAGGTCAGGCTGCAGGATGAGGAGGATCACAGACAGGTACTTCCGTCATACTTGTCCACTGCACTGACACAAGTGTTTCATTCCTAGTCCGTCCATGTATGGTCTGTAGTTCTATCAAACACAGAGACCCGACTGATAGCAGCTCTGTACTTAACACACTGTTTGATAAGTGCTGACATCAGCATTACTAAAATGCCCATAAATACAATCGTTGGTCAGGCTCACTTTAACTAGATAAGCTTGCATGCTAATTTTCTAAAGTCCTTGCTAGCTACTGAAGCAGACAGGGTATCATAGATTTTGCAAGAATTTCATCATCAACCAGAGTATTAAATGCTACCCAATGATGGTGTAAAGTCTTTTGTAGATGCAGTGAAATTGGAGAAAAATTCAAAAGCAATTCACCAAAGTTGTGAGGATTCATTGTCTGGGGCGCGCCTAATAACAGCGCAAAATTTCAACTGACCGACAATCCAACAAGTTCTCATTCTCGACTCATCAAATACCACAGCTTGTCCACCATGATGCAACATCAGAGCTTCACGTCCACTGAAAAAGTTCCTGTTCAGATGAGTTGGGATTGAGAACGTGCAGGATAGTCCCACATTGCTGTCGCCACAGCATTGTTGCTAGCTTGGTAAAAATGCTCAGAAAAGCAAAGAAAAAACATATCAGTGCAATTTGATTAAATAATCTGTAAAGAATTTCTTTCACTTGCAAAAGGCTATTCTCTTCAAATGAACCATCTCGGGTTATCTCAGTCTACTGAGGCTCCTTGGGGCATCAAGGCTTGTTCACTAAAATATGTTGCTCCCTTTAACAGGATATGGCTAATGGCTGCACGCCTGTGGACGGCTGGAAATACTCCCAAACCCACAACGCAGTCTTGGGGCCCTTTGGGGAGCTTTTAACAGAAGATGACCTCGTGTATCTGCAGCAGCAGATCGAGAGTGTGTCGCTGCAGAAGCGCTACCAGGCGTATGAGCTGGAGCTGACCAGGCTGACTGAGGAACTCAGAGCGATTTTACCTGATCCTATCGTAAATATTTCTCTCAACCAAGACGTCCTGCGACAGATGGATGCGGAGGGACACCTGACCCTGCCGGTCTGGTGCGGTCGTGTCTCAGAGATCGTCAAGAGTATGTCGCTGCTGGTGGCTAATCTGACCCAAACCACAGCGGAAGGTGGTGAGAGGAGCATAGTGGAAGGCATGATGGAGGGAATGAAGGGCTTGCAAGGGGTAAGGGATAGTTTAGGCATTGACCTGGGCAGACGCCCCCAAGAGACGGTATTAGTACATGGGGAGACCTCTAGCGGATGTAGGATACCTCATATAGGAATGGCATCGGCATTTAGTCATCGGTTGGAGAGCAACAGTTACAGCAGGGCGCGAAGAGAGAGAGTAGAAAAGGAGATCCAGCAGTCTGGAGTGTCGGTCAGAAATCTCAGATCCAACTTTGAAGGCCAGATTGGTGGTATTTATCCCTTTGCTGGGGTGGTGAATGGGAGCCAGGGCTTGAAGGACCCATTAGTGGTTAGAGCCTCAGGAATAAACGACCCCAACGCTCACGCACGCCTCAGCTGTGACGTTAGCCCTCATGACTCTTCCAAAAAGCTTTTGCCTGTGATGGAGACCACCAGCTTAAGGAAAGAGCGTATAGTAGTTCTGTTCCTGAGCCACTGGAAGAAGTCTGCGTATGCCATTTCAGTGCGCGCAGCAAGGCAGAGACAGGGACAGGAAGTGGCGTCGGGGAGAGTGACAGCAGAAGCACCCCAGCAGAAAATCACCTCCATGTTTCAGTTCTGCCAAAAGCGAGGCGCTGTGGACAAGATGCTGAACTCTTGGAGGAGTAAACTAGAACTCAAAGACGCCCAAATGTCTGATCTGTCCTCCTCTACACAAAATCCCGCCTCCCTGGTAACCTACTCCCCAGAGCAATTCCTGCCCGACACGGACGGCGTTCCAGTGACCCATGATAGCTTGACCCTTGACCTGTTCATGCTCGGATACTTCCGTATTTTAGAGCAAGACCTGACACCTGAGGAGAGGAAAATGCGGCATCTGCTCTGCTTCGAAGTCTTCGACCATGTGGGCAGTTTCCCCTGGGAGATGGTGCGAGACTTCCACAAGGCTGTTCTCCAGGAAATCCAGGCCGGGAAGAGACAGTGGAGTGACGGCTTCGAGGACATCAAAGTTAGCTTCTTTGGTGACTTGAGGCCATGTCACTGTCCAACATCAACGTCATCATCACTGTTGCCAGATTCCAGACCGGTACCGAAGGTCATCGTCCAAACTGCTACTCCGGATGAGTGTGGCGGCGATACAGACTTCTCCTGTTTCAATAATGAAGACATTTGCAAATATATCGACCGCAGCTTTGCTTTCTGGAAAGAGAAAGAGGCAGAGCTGTTCGATTTTGAACATTAGTCTCAATGTTGAATTTGACACTTTTCCACAAAACTTGTCACCGTGCTTAGCTTGGCGGACTAACAGGAGCGGATTAAACTTTTGTTGAGAATGTATTATAGATGGAGTGTTATTGCCAATCACCATCACACGAAGCCTCTAAATTATGCATCCCTTCTTCACCTCAACACATACCTGCCGACACCCACCCCTCTCCAGACCTCCAGGTCCTAAACAGCGGTCCATGTCTTTGTAAACAGGAAGTGACTGCAGATCCAGAGCTTTGCTGCACCTTCATTGTAATCTAACATCAGTACAGCAGCAAAGATTAGTGGAAATAATTCATCATACTTCATTGGTTCTACTATATATATCAAAGTAAATTTAATTAATCTTGTTGAGTATTAGCCAGCCTTGAAATAAACAGTTCTGTGATGCTTGGAGGAGCAATCAAGTAACTCACGATGAAATCTCAGTTTGGGCTATTGGCAAAGCAGTACATCGGCAGGAAGTGTGTAATGGAGGTGCATAATGGGAAGTGAAGGGACCTGCGATATCTGACGCTTGATCTATGCTGTTTACTTTTGTCAGCATCTGCAGCGGCAATTTATGCAATTCCTTTTCTAATCTGCCGCCGGGGGTTCGGGAGCAACAATGGTTTGGGTGGACGGCTACCGAGTAAAAAACAATCTGGCACAATTACTTCTAGACAACAAGTGCACAAATCACACACACACACACACACACACGGGGAGGTTTGTCTCTCCGTGCATACTTTGGCGTCACAGCCATACTTAATGACATCATCATCAAAGGCACATCAAAGAAGCCTGCAACATGTGACATCGACACCACAGACACTTCAGAGCCAGCACAATCAATATTCCTACCTTTGCTCTATATTCGATGGGTGCACACCATAAAAAGGGCTTTTCGATATTGCCTATTAATTTCCCAGCTGTTTTGTTGACAATAATTAGGGGGGAAAGTCCCTTTACAATTAAATGAATTCCAATTTGCTTGTTTTGTCCGACCAACAGTCCAAAAATATTCAGGTTACAGTCATTTACAGCAAGGAAATCTTAATTTCCATACATGATGAACTCCAACAAGGACTCAACTGACTTGATTAATGGAACAGTCATAATTTGTAATTGGATTTTTTTTAATTGTTGATTTTTTTTTTGTCAGTCAACTAAACAAAGCATAATTGAAGCTCATATTGTAACCACACAACGTTGGAAATTAACATCTGATTTAGGAGATGATGATATCCAATGTGAAACTCCAGCCATGATCCATTCTCCATGGAATATAGTGAAGTAAAAATAATTGCAGCATAAAATTAAAATACTCGAGTACACCGCCAAACCACCAAAAACCTTTTGCCGATCTTAATGTAACAGCAATGCACATTTATCATTCGTTTACGCCTGAAAACAAGTCTGGTTTGGGCATCATTGAGGTGAGGGAAAATAGGTGAGGGAGGTCGCGCAGGCGCACAAGCTCCCGAAACTGACAGGAGGACGCTGAGCTGCATTCCCGTCATTCTGTGAGGAGAGAGGAGGATCCCCTGCGCACCCACAACGGAGGAGGACGCCGAGCGACCAGAACACAGCAAACCCCCCGCGTTTGAGCTCGTCAACTGCGACCATGTCCGCTGGAGGAGACCTGGGGAACCCCCTGAGGAAGTTTAAACTCGTATTTCTGGGAGAGCAGAGCGGTGAGTCAGTTCTTTTGGAGGTTCGGCTAGCCAACCAACCCCCCACCCCCCCATCTCCCACCCCACCACCTCACCCCAATCTCCCCCTGCTTCTCATGCGAAACGTGCGTGTATGTTGTAGGCCACATATGTACAATCCTTGTTGATTTTGAAAGTTTGAGCTCAATCCAGAGGACGCTTCTGGCTGGCCCTGCTTCATCTGACGCCCAGTGCAGCTCCTGGAGCGATCTGTGGACAATCTGATTAACCGAGGAAGGGGGAAAAAAAGAGGAAGAAATTAATATTAAAAAAAAAAAACCCGCATGCGTATGAACTGCACGTTTGGATGGAATGTAACAATCGCCATACCTCGAAGGTCTAAGCGCAAAGAAGGCGAGCCGGTTACGTCAAATTGCCGTAATTTGCATCATTGCGAGGCGATGTGAATTGGGATGTTTTGATGTGCTGCAGTGACCGACAAATACGCGCTGCCCGTCTCCACACATCGCGCATATTTCACCCACATCGCTCGATTCTTCCTTGAACAACCCTCGATTCCGTCTAATGACGCTTTCTGCTTTTCACGTCATTCGTTTTGGGGTTTTTCTTCTTCTTCTTCTTCTTCTTTTTTTTTTTTTGGTTGAGAGAGAGAGAATAATAAACAGTCCCCATGTGTCAGTTCGGGACACACCCTAGGCTGCCGATGTCTGTAGCGTCTCTAAACCTCGCCGTCTCCGCTTCGCTCCCATAAATAAGCAAATAAAAGCGGCCTGACAGCGCCACGATATTATACTATAAATCCAATAATGCATCTTGTCGAGGGTGGCACTGGCTGTGCATTGTGTGTGTGTGTGTGTGTGTCTGCGTTTGTGTGGTTTGATGTGATGGCACAGATTCAGGCTGATCGATAACGGTGTAAAAACGTGTGCAGACATCAGCCATCCGGAGTGGCAGCGGAGGATCATATTTGCCATCAAATATATAACATTGGAATAACACGCAGTAAACCTGGCAGCGGTATAACCGGTGTTACATTATGTTTGCTCGTGCGTGTGTGTGTGTGTGTGTGTGCTGCATGTGTATGAGGAGGCTTTATGTCGGTGTGTTTGTGTGGCCTTTGCTGCAATGTTGCTGTCCATGGTGCTGAATGGAGGCCTGGCCCTGGCCACTGCCCATCACGGGCTTCCAAACTGCTGCTGTCTGCGTACAGGACTCTGCGTGAGGGCCTGGGGCCCTCACTCATGGGTAGATGTGATATAGAGAGGTGCTAAAATGTTCTGCTAGATGATGTAAATAAACACGGGGCGCCTACAGGCTCACCTTGATGCTCTGAGAAGGCACCATCATGGAATCTGCTCAGTATCTCTGACTCATGGGCCCATTTTTTGACCAGACTTCCAGTGCTGGTGTTTGTTTTATTAAATAGCCATTTTCTTGATATGCTCCTCAGAATAAAAGAGAACTGATTTGTTGATTGACAATAAATTTGATGAGTTACTGACCAAAACTCAAATATTCTGTGGTCTCAGCTTTTACAATGTGTTTTGGGTTTTTGTTTTTACTGTGAAATCCTTCAGCGTTTGAAGTGTTGATTGGAGCAAACTAGATATTTGAATAAAGATTAATCAATAATGAGATCCATTGTTGACTCAAGACTCCATAAAGGTCAAACTGACATTCTTAGTCATCCTCATTGTTATTACTATCGTTTTCTTACATGTTAGTTTGCAGGTTAAGCACATGTAAGGATTTCTTCTTTGTAGAGCTTTTTGTTAACCAAGGTTTAGCCAAGATGACAGAAAAATATACTAATGGTGTCTCACTTTGAAATTTAATGTGTTGTAAATACAGCGGAAGAAGCATTAAAACCAGTCATCATAACTGTTGACATTGGAGAATTTGGGGATTTGTGGGTCTTTTTACTTTCATAGTTAAAATCAAAATTCAGTAGCAAGAGTTATTTTGCAGATTTTGCTTCAGTAAACAATAGTTTTTCTTTTCGTTGTTACTATTCTTCACGTCACAATCCAGTATTTAAATGCTGTTGATTTTGCCATCATTGATTTTTTATCGTTTTGTGGACAATGTTGACAGAAGCAGTTGATGAATGTTTGATGATGATCACCCTTTGCTGTCATGTGTTCGCGCCAGGTGACACCATAGACAGATGTTTACAGTATATACTGTATGGCTTCATTATGTTAATTTTTACTGGGGTGAAAAACATTTTTTTTTCATGTGTTTGAAGTTTGTTCAATAATCTGAACTAACATTGCAATAAATAACACTTGTGTGCTCTGTTCCAGTGGGGAAAACATCTCTCATCACTAGATTCATGTATGACAGTTTTGACAACACATACCAGGTGAGACTCACATCCAAAAACATCAGAATAAAGTAATTTGCCGAGGAAGATGTCATGCGTGTGTTTGATATCTGTACTTGAAAAGAAATGGTGGAGGAGCTTCTTTGCTTTATTTCCTTTTATGAAGCTATAGTTCATAAAACAGGTATGAGTACAAAGAATTATTTGCTGACATTCCAATGTTACATTTGAATAAATTTAATACTCCCACCGAAGGTCTGCAGTATATTAAGCATTCTGTGGTATAACACTGACTGAACGACAACATGTGACTGCCTTCTGCCCACTACAGCATTAATTTGAAATGACAAATTACAGTTCTGGTCAATGTCAAATAAGTCTGCATGAATAATGACCTAATTTGAGTGTTGCACTGCATTTGTATTGTTATCAAAATTGATGTAGGAATGCAGGAATATTAGGATCTTAGAGAAAGAATATAGATGTGTCTTTCCCTCGGCTTTTTCATAAATTAGGTAAGAAGTCTGAATGATTGAGCCTGGAGGCCAATACAAATGAAGTTAGATTTTCAGTCTGATTCAATTTTGGTGCTCATGGGGTCTATTTTTTTCCCGGCAGCTTTTTATATTTTCCTTTTTGTCACTTTTGTGTGAACAGCTTATGCTGCAAAGAGACATTTAGCTCATAAAGTCTGCACTTATTTTTAACCACCAACCCCTCTTTTCTTCTCTCTCTTCCACAGGCGACCATTGGAATTGACTTCCTATCAAAGACGATGTACCTGGAAGACCGAACAGTAGGAAATCTTGATTGTCAATTAAAAGTCACACCTTTACGCACATGCAGAGCTGAATTAAAGTTGTGTCGCTTTAGTAACTAGTCAAAAATAAGTAAGAAATGACCCAGTTTCCACTCTGTTTTGACAAATCCTTGATTTGATTTGTTTAATTACTGTTCTCCTCACAGACTAAGACGATTATCCAAAGGTTATTTTCAGCAGTAATAGCATTGCTGCTTTAGATTTTCTAACTCTTAAGTAGGTGGATCATCTACTTTATCCAGTATTAATACTGTGTTTCCCAGGATATTATCAGCCTGCACTGAAGCCGATACTGGCTTAAAGTGTGCATGCGTCTGCATGGTGTGTGTAATGTGGCAGTTAATGCTGAAATAGATGCTGAAGTTGTGTGTTTTTGTGTGTGTACCAATGCAGGTAAGGCTGCAGCTGTGGGATACTGCTGGACAGGAGCGTTTCAGGAGCCTGATCCCCAGCTACATACGAGACTCTACAGTAGCTGTGGTCGTCTATGACATTACAAGTGAGCAGGGACGCTTGTGTATCTATAAACCTGCTTGCGTGTCCATGAATATGTTTGTCAGTTCATCTGTCAATATCCGTCAGTTTAAAGGCGCTCTATGTGAGTGTTTTCGATGAAAACGTTCGCAGAGGTTGACTAAACATCAGTTTTTATGTTATGTCAAATGTGTCAGGGATTGTAGATATCTATTGAAGGTGGCACATTAATGATCCGGCACCAGTCCATCTCATCTCACAATATCTTTTTCGACCTCAAGA
>CAAKHG010022525.1:2929-18239 GCA_901007715.1 Dactylopterus volitans
ATGAATATTCAAGTTGTATTCGCCGGGTTCATGTTGCCCAGGTTTGAACTGGTGCCTGAAGTATTTGAAAATGTCTCACGTTGGTGCCATCAGGTGGTCCAGAATGTCACTGCAGCAGACAGCGACACGCACGCACGCACGCACGCACGCACGCACGCACGCACGCACGCACGCACGCACGCACACACACACACACACACCCCACTGAGAGGCTGTTTTCCAAAATGTTCCAGAGAAAGCTTTTAGATGTTTACCTGCGAGGTAGATTTGGACCTACAAATTCCACCCAGACCATCACGCGACCCCTCTCTTGCTCTTCCTCTCCCTCTCTCTCGCTCTCTCTCTCTCTCTCTCTCTCTCTCTCTCTGGGCCCAGTTTGACTCCAACGGTGACGGTCAGATCAGTTTGACTGAGCTCCGCGAGGCCATGAAGAAGCTGATGGGAGAACAAGTCACCAACAGAGAGATAAACGAGATCCTCCGAGATGTTGATCTCAACGGGGACGGTTTGGTGGACTTTGAGGGTGAGCGGGAGCTTCCGTCTGCCTTTGTGGGGTCCGTTTTCGACGCCACGTTCATCCTCAATAAATTCACACCCGCGTATTTATCTTCTTGTTTTAGAATTTGTGCGAATGATGTCCCGCTGACTGTGTCCAGCTGCTCGCGTGTGAGATGGACGGAAAGACATTATGCAACAACTGGGAAGGAGAATTCACCACATAACAGGGATGATTCTTCAGAACATGCATCTAGAATTATATTTTTTTACTAAATCTAAAAAAAAACAAAAAAAAACTGCTTTGAACAGACAAACTTGACTTTATACACACAACAAGATATTCGAAGAGCTGCGAAACGTATCAAAGCCGATTAGACCACATTTATGATTTGTGTAAATGTCTTTTTTTTAAACATATATTAGTGTTTGCTTTGAGTGTAAAATGTTTGTAAAACTGTAAAATTGTTTTGTTTGGGTTTTTTTTTTTTTTTTTTTGTAATAAAAGATTTGTTATTCCAACTAAATGGACATAAATAGAATTGCATGGATTGACATGCGGTGAGGGAAAAGCCGCTACACCAGAGCGTCATTATGTTGAGCAGGACTGCATTGATACGGGGATGCCAAGTATCACATTTTATTACAGTCATTAACAACCTCAGAGCCATAAACACACCAGACGTGCTCAGGGAAACGTGCTGCCGCTGCAGTTCAACACCAACCTGTGGCAGGTTTGTGAAAAGGGCTAATCTTTCATTTATTTATTTATTTATTTATTTATTTATTTAATTGAAATAAAGCTGAACAGCAGCAGACATTTTGGTTTGTCCCATTGGTTTCTTGCAAAGCCAGTTTGGTGTAGGATCCATCACGACCCACGCAATTTCATAATTATGGAAAATCATCAGCATCCTGTCTTAGTGGCCCGTGGTCGCTCTCTTTTTTTAATATGCTGCATACGTAGATCTAAAAACCCGCTACATGACTCAAGTTTTTCATAGTTACCATGCAGGTTTACCCCATGTTTATCATAACTATATTTTCTGATAGCTTGTGTATTTGAAAAAAAAAAAAAACACTTGCCCAGCTTCAGAAATGTCGACATTAGTTAAGATTTCTTTTCAGTAGTGTAATGACTTTATTTTACCATTTCATTTTGAATTCATGTTTTGATCTATCATTTCATTCCAAGGGATTTTTCAGTAAAAAGTTACATCGACGACATGTTTGAAATCAAGATTTTCCTTTTTATTGAAAACTTGGCCAGGATTCTGTACAGCAGAGAGGGTGTGCAATGCACAGGGGCAAGAAGACGAGGGGCAGGGGGTTCTAGGGACTCAGTTTCCCATGGTGCATCATACCCTGAGCCGAGAATCTTGTGTAAAAACAGCAAGAGGTGTCTTGCTCCCTCTTTGGTGTCTCAGAGGACCGTGGAGGGGAATGAATAGGGACTAAAAAAAGGGAGAAAAGGGGGGGAAGGCTAAGCTCAGCCCACAGGGGAGAAAGAGAAAAATAGAGACAGAGAGGAATGGAGGGTGGTCCAGCTGGTCCTTCCACTGAGCTGTTGTCTCTGGTCAGGGGCAGATCGAGATCCTCGCCCTTCCTCTCGCTGTGTTAGATCGTAGACCGTTTGAAGGCACTGAGGTGAGGCCTCAGACATCTCTCCCCCTTTCCCTCTTCCTCCGCCCCTCTCCCTCACTTCCGCTCTTTCTCTTTCTCTCCTTCCCTGAGCCTCACTTGCTGGCCATGGTGTAGCAGCCCTGTTGGTGCCACTGCATGTCACGGATACGCCTCACGGACTGGAACTGAGGATGGCGGGCGCCATACTCGTTGAAGTGCCTGAAGTCGCCCTTCTCCAGCAGGTACTGGCTGCCACGGTATCCGGGGAACTGGTATCCCACAAAGCTGGAGAAAGAACGGGGAACATCTCAGCCTGGCTTCTTTTTTGTTGTTGTTGTTTTTCTGTTTCTATGTTGCAATTGTCTCTCTGAGCTCTGGGCCCGAGGCCTCTGCCGTACTCACGTTCCACAGCTGACAATGATGCTGCCCACTCTATCGGTGAAGCCGTAAGAGAACAGGCTGGGAACATCATCGTCCATGATCTCCATCTTGCGGCCCTTGAACTCTCCGACCTCGTACAGGCAGATCTTGTGCTTCTCGGGGTCCTGTTAAGAGAGGGAAGGCAGCCACGTCAAATCGCTGCCGTGGGGGAAAACAGCGAGAGGAACTTGCGAGAGCGGTGACGCCTCCTACCATTCTCACAGGCCTGAAGGACAGCAGGTAGTCGTTCTTCTGGCTGTTGCTCCAGGAGTCCCAGCGTGGATACTCTCCCTTCTCCAGGATGTACATCTCGCCGCAGAAGTTCATCTGCTCGAAGCCCACGAAGCTGCGGGTCCGGTGTCATTATGTCAGTACCGGCGGCAGGACGCAAACGCGAAAAAAATGGCCACAAGAGGAACTTACGGTCCACACTCGACGCGCAGGGAGCGCACGCGGTCCATGCCCAGCTCACACACATTCATGCACTCGTTGCTGATCTCGATCATGCGACCCTGGAAGTTCTCCTGGTCGAAGACGTACATCTGCGGGGGACAGGAACACACACACACGAGTCAGTACAACGGCTGGGGGTCGGTGATATTTTAAACGCAAAGTATTTCAGTCTATATGAAATAAATCTCCACCCACCTTGTAGGACATCATTCCCATCTCAGACTTCTTGCTCTGAGCAGCCTTCCCATCAGTCTGGGAGGAAGTCTTGGACTTATCTCCACTGGACATGATTACTGGGTGGAAAGAGAAGGGGAAACACTGAGATGGAGGACAGATTACCAATGCAGTGATATACGTATGTAGATGTATGTATAAAACATTAAAAAAAAACATCAAACCTCTCCCATTATGTGTTGCGTCGACACACACCTAAATGTGCACAGCATGTGTCTGCACCTTACCTGTCTGTGTGTACGATGCCTGCGCCGAGCCTCACTCAGAGTGTGTGGCTCGGAGTGCGCCCACCCTTTTTATACGCTGGCGCCCATAGGAGAGGGATTATGGGGAGAGAAACAAACCCGCTGAGGTCAGAGGCGCCAGACAAAAGAAACCCTGCATCATCAGAGAGGGACACACGGAGGGGAGGGGCGCAGGCCGAGCAGGACCGGCGGACGCTGGGCAGCAACCGAACTCTGGTGACAAACCGGGACGAATCCACGACAAGTCAAGCTGCGACGATCAACCCTCAGAAGTTATTAATGTCCGGCAAAGCAAATCAGCTCTTAACACTGAACCGCCTTTACTGTCCCCTTGACATTCAAGATACAAACACCTTTAAGTAGGTGCTGCATTTGGCACAGGACGGCTTATGTTATATCCAGCAACATGAAATACTTGACACAGCTGTGGCTGAACGGCAGGGAAACAGCAGGTTGATGATGTGTGGTTATTAAATCGAACTGGCATTAAAGTGGTCCAGCGCTCATGTGTAACCAGTATCTGAACTGAATGTGGTGCCGGCCATTAGTGATGGAGTGATGGAGAGTGTGTTTTGGTAACTGGTGGAACCACTGAGGGTGAGTTGGAGTGGAACTGCAGGCCAAACATCATCCGACCTGAGATGGTGCAGCCTGACCAGAGGTGGAAATTACACCTTTTTTTTTTTTTTTTTTTTTTAGCCCCAAGCACTGAAACATATCTATCACACATTGGGACCCTCTATGTCCCTCTATGCCGCCCCCAAACACACACACCACTACCACCACCACCACCTCCACCACCCGTCCCGCGCCACCTTAATCCGCACATTCTCCACGATCCCGGCCCCTTTGTGCGGCAGCACACGCTGGACTGCTGACCGGGGTGCGAACATACCGGAGCGCTTTTGTTCCAGAGCCCCAGCGGCACTATGGGATCTGCTGAGCTGGCCGCTGGGGGGAGGACAACAGCATCCAGCGGCCACGCAGCGTCACCGGGAGCGCGCCTCGCCGCCGCTGCGCCCTAATGGCCAGTGCGCATGGTGGAGGGAGGCGCGCTCCCCGGCAGCCCATATAAAACTGAAGCGCCAGGTTCTCTCAAAGCTCTACGCGAGGCAGGCAGTAGGCGCGTTCCACTCCCGAGCTCTTCCAATAAGTGCAAATCTAGGTAAGACCTCCATCAAACCTCCATCTATGCTCGCAACTCCGCACAGGGTCTGTTAGGCAGGTGCACCGACTGAAAACCAAAAGCACTCTCTGCAGCACTTGTGACTTCATATTTTGGATTTTTTTTAAATGCCATTTGGGAAAAAAAAAGGAAAAAAAGAAGTAAAAGTACAGTTTTGGCCAGATACCCATCAGCTGTTTTTTTTTTTTAATTTATATATATTATT
The DNA here is from genome assembly GCA_901007715.1 of Dactylopterus volitans. NCBI lineage: Eukaryota > Metazoa > Chordata > Actinopteri > Syngnathiformes > Dactylopteridae > Dactylopterus > Dactylopterus volitans. The sequence goes on from CAAKHG010022525.1 coordinate 7,791, forward strand.
ACTTCATATGTTCCAGCTGCATAAATGATTTAAATTAAAAAGCAACCAGATTTTAGAGCAGTTTCGAAAAAAAAACCAGAATGTTGACTAATTCTAATAATGTCTCATTTGCTGTATCTTTGCTGCTTTTTTTTTTATTCACTTCTTTTTTTTTCTCTCTCCTCATGTTGCCACTTCAGGTGAAAACATGTACAGAACTACAAGGTCCCCAATGCTGCAGCCCCTGGTCAACTCAGGCATGGGCATGGCCCCCTTCTTCAAGGTAAACGGCCGCTTGGTTGGAAAGTAGATGAAGTTTATGTTTATGGGTGTATCATTAAATGACACTAAAGGGGGCAGACAGAGAGAGTGTGTGTGGCATTGAGGCTGCTGACCACTCCTGCCGCTTCCTCTCCAGGTGACTGTGTTTGAGCAGGAGCACTTCCAGGGCAAGTGCCTGGAGTTCACCTCCGAGTGCTGCAACATCCAGGAGTGCGGACTGGACAACATCCGCTCCATCAGGGTGGAGAGTGGAGCGTAAGCGCCCCGTGTGCACAATCTGTGCCGGCACCGCAATCACAAAAGTCGGTTATTGTCCTGCGCCCAGTTCCCGGAACCACCTGTCAACAACAACCCTCTCTGTGTCTCTCCCCATGAAGCTGGGTGGGTTTCGAGCACCATGACTTCCAGGGCCAGCAGTTCATCCTGGAGAGAGGAGAGTACCCCCACTGGGACTCCTACAGCGGATCCCTCTCCTACCACGTGGAGCGCCTCATGTCCCTGCGCCCCATCTACTGCGCCGTGAGTACACCCTCAACGCTGTCGCGGGCAAGCAAGACCGCGCGCGCCCGCGTGCCCGGGTCCTGATCCGCCGTGTCTCTGTCCCGCCGCAGTCCCACCAGAGCAGTCGCATGATCATCTTTGAGAAGGAGAACTTCATGGGCCGCAGCGTGGAGGTCTGTGACGACTACCCCTCTCTGCAGGCCATGGGCTGGATGATGCCTGAAGTGGGCTCCATGCATGTGCAGTGTGGCGCGTAAGTGGATGTGACGGCATCAAAACCCCCCCCCCCTTTTCTAAGACTAGATCTGTCCGGAGAGTTTGGCTGTGCTTGCCCGGCTGCTGTCGGACTCCCCCCCCCTTGTCCCGCCATTTCCGCCGTTGCGTTAACAAGACGAAATCCCCTCGCTGATGCCATTGAATGACCTCGTTCAACCTCTGTGCGTCCTGTAAACACGCTCCCCGTATGCCACCTCAATCCCTCATTAATACTTTGTGGGTAATAAAGATGCCGGGACGGAGGCGGCAAGCATGTGCCAAATGCTCAATCTGTCACAGCGGCTCCTGAAATAGTCCCACTAACTCTCGCTGTTGCCCCCCGCAGCTTCGTGTGCTACCAGTATCCTGGCTACAGGGGCCAGCAGTACATCATGGAGTGTGAGAGACACAGTGGGGACTACCAGCACTGGAGGAACTGGGGCTCCCACTGTCAGACCCCCCAGATCCAGTCCATCAGGCGCATCCAGCACTGAGAGGAGGACAAGCTGAGGCCGAGGCTCACGGACAGCAGCTCCTGTCAACCCCCCCCCCCCCACTCCCCCCCACCACCCCTCTAACACCTCACCCCACCCACCCCTTCCACTCTTTCTCTCTCTTCATCTTCTTCCTTCCTCTCGACCGGAGCTGCAACAGCTGCCCCCGACTCAACCCCACTACTGATTTACAGCCGCTGCCAGAGTGTGATAAGAGACAATATCGCACTGTTGAAGCACAGGGAAAACACAACAGTCCACACACACATACATACACACATGCACACACATACATACACACACACACACTGACATCGACGACACTCGAAGCGGTGTCTTTTTATTTGGTTAGAGGTTCCTAGTCACTCTCACATAAACGCGCACACACACCTGCGCTGCACTCTCTCACACGAGGCGGGCGAGGAGGAGCGCGGCCCCTCGGCATGCTGGGACCGAACGGAGGCAGATCCAAACCCAGCAGAACTCCCAGTGCAGCTCAGACGTGTTGTTTTTGTGTGTAGGAGGTTGATCCACAGGTTGAAAAAACTAATAAACTCATTTTCACTTCACATCTTCTGCCTGTTTTTTTTTTTTTAAATGTGCGATTTTAAGGGTATGGAGAGAGCTCGGCTGGCTTCTTTTACGTGTTTTGATGCTTCGCCTGGACTTCAGCTAACGCCGACCACCATGGTCTATAACCCCAGATGAAACTAGAAACATGTGACACATTCTGTATATCAAGGCCGTGGAATGTGTTGTACTTCAACAGTGGCCACTCACGCTGCAACGGAAACCAAGAGAGCATCTCCCAACTTTCTGAGAAAGCGCGATTACCAAGAAAATCAAGAAGCATATTTGTAGTTGTGATGCAAATCCAGTCAAACGGACCAACACCTCAAACCCACAACACAGAAATTCCCTAAAAAGCCTGAAATTGGGACAAACATGTCGACCGCAAGTTAATGATAGTTTACAAATAAGCTATCAAGGAGTGTTTTAGCACAAACTTGTCGCAGCCATTAAAGTGCTTTAATTAGCTAAGACCGATTGATAATACTCATCGCCGTTTCGGGCCCAATCATAACGTGAGGGAGAATCTGCACTGATCTTGAGCCTCATTTTTGTGATATTAAGAGGCAAACAACTGACACAAGTGATGAAAGAGAATGTTTTTATTAAAGAACTACGAGTCCTAGACTCCAAAGTGCCTTGGGGAACATTGCCAAATGTAAAACAAGAAAGAAAAACTCTTTTCTGAAACATTTACAAACCGTAACAACTTATACAGTTATATTTGCAACTCGTTAAAAAAAAAAGAAAGATGGTTGCCTTGATGAAGGTGATCTTTGAAGTGTTGCTTTTCAACACTTGAACTTTGCTGAACTCTTACGCTCGACAGTCGTTCGGACCTGAACATGGCGGCAACGACCTTGGGACAGCTCGCGTAAAAGCAGGTCTCAGTGAGGCTGTGAACCTCAGCTGAACCCAACTGCAATGTCTTGGTTTTGGTTTTTTTATGCATCATGATGCAAATGATGGAAAAGTCCCTCGCGTGAGTGCCGGCCAGTTTTGCGGGCGGAGGTGAACGCGATAAAAACAGAGGACGGCTATGACGTCACAAACAAACACCGGCTATCGGCCGCGGCTCCTCCCTCTGCCCGCCTCTAAGACTCGCAACAAAGTTGGACAAATTCGGGAATGAAGTAAAACAAGACGAGACGCGCAGAAATAAAAGTGCCCAAACTCTTCTTTCTTTTCCCCCCACTGGACTGAACGTCACAGAAACTAACGAAGGAGGACGTTGGGGTCTTACTTCCTGTTTACAACCTCAGCTTTACTAATAGCGAGGACGGCTGATGGACTGCAGTCCCTCGTTTCCCCGGATACATCAACGTCTCCCTTCTCTTCCTCACCTTCTGAAGACTCCGTCCAGGTGATGCTGACCGGATCAGGGGTGGGAACGGACCCTCCGACCACGTCAACGTCGCTGTCTACCTCCGGGCTTCCCGCTGACCCCAGATTGACCTCTTCTGGCGAGTGTGGAGGAGGTGACGCATAGTGGCGTATTGCCGCTGGTGCCGGCGCGTCTTCTTCTCCCTCCAGGTCCGTGCTCCTGCCAGAGTCTCCTTCCACGTCGATGATCTCGTCCCCGCTCTGAACGCTTTCCTCCGTCGCGATCTCCTTGCCGGCGCCACTCCCATCAGCCGCTTCGGGCTTGACGCGGCCGCGCGCCGCTTTCTGCCCCGTCTGCGACATCCACCCTGGACTCATCAGCCAAACGGCCTCCACGTCGATGACTTCCTCCGATTCCGCGGCTGCAGCCTCGGAGGCTTTGAGTGGAGACCCGGAGGTGGACGTGGCCCAGGTAGATGTCGGCTGCCCAACGCAAATGCTCTTTGCCGCGCGGGCGTCGTCTATGACCTGCTCTTCCGAGTCCGCGCACCTCTTGGTCGCCCTCCTCGCCGATTCCGCGACCTCTCCCCGTGACAGCACAGCGGATTGGCTGTCACGTCTCTCTTGATTTTCCTCTTGACTGTGTTTACTGCAGCTACCAGGCTCCACATACTGCGGCTGAATTGGGGTTCTATCATTTCTTCTATCATTAACAAAACTGGGAAGCAGTCCGTTTTTCCTGGGTCTGCCCCTCCTGCCGCCTTGTTTGGCTGCTTTGTGCGGCTGTTTTTGTACAAGCGGCGACTCAAAGAGGGGCTGGCGGTCCTGAAAAACACAATTGGATGTTCAGGCGCAAAAAAAAAGTTTTTTTAGAGAGTGATTTTGCTCATTGATGCTACCTCAGACTTACTGTATACTGCATATATACAGAATATACATACTAGATACAGTAGCATGACAGTTCCTCAAAAGTGAGGCCAAAACATCTCTATCACCCCCTAGTGGCCGTCAACCATACTGCTGATAAACGCCACCTCCTCCATGTAAGTGGAGGGCATTTGAGTCAAACCAAAATATTAAATTAAATTTTTTTCCCCCAAAGAAGTATTTTTTTAATAAGGTTGTTCTTGATATATAATGCCAGAAAAATTAGACATTTACATATATTTTGGAATTGTACCTCAGAAAGTCAAGAGACGTAATGCTAACTTCCGATATCTGTTACTGCCTGTTTAAAACTGCAAAAAATATGTTTTTAAATCGTGAACCTGTCACTTGCAATTGAGGCTGGCGGACCTGGGGACCGCTGCTCCACTTCCTGATCGCTGTTTCGCAGACTCCTGTCCCAATGATGTCACCAGCACAAGATGGAATCGTATGGCAAATTACAGGCACTCGATCTTTACTTGGCATAAATATTGAGATGTGAAATTTTATATATCCTGAATCGTGCAGCCCCACCTGAGACCGACCGTGATCGGACACGTCCTCATGCAAAACACAACACCCTTAAACAAAAACCGACTAGGGCTTCTGTGAGAGACCCAAAGCAAGTCCACCTGTTCAGAACCTACATTTCTTGACACTGACCTTTGCCCTCTTGGATTTCAGCAGGTTTAAAAAGTTAAATTGAAGATTATTTACTCTTCTTTTGAGATCCGTATGAGTGCAAAAATACTGACCATCTCCCTTTACAGGGTCAAGCAGCCTGGCGGATTGGATCTGTGCATTCTTTGCCAAACCAGCTCAGTGCTCACCAGGATTTGCGCCACCTTGAACCGGCTCCTGATTGGATAGGTCTTCGTGGCGCACGGGAACGCCTGATTCTTTTTGGACAAACTGGAGCGCTGGAATTTCACTGATGTCGACAATGTCTGGGGAAAAAAAAAAATTTAGCACTTTAAAATGGATCACGCGACTGTGGCAATTCAGCATGAACATTGTCTAAATGTCAGGCAGCATCCGCGGAAGCGTTGGCGAGGGGCAGTCAGCTGCGTTCTGTCACCTGAGCCTCCCGACTCTCGCCGAGTCCGAACATGTGCGATGCGACTTCCATGGGCAGCGCCACGCTCCTTTCCAGTTTCACCACGGGCATCTGCTGCAGCTGCTTCTCCGCACACTCGTGCACAGCTCCGGCCTTTGCGTCACTCATCGCCTTTCTGGTCCTGTTCTTCTCCAGTGAGAACCAGTACTGATTTTTCCTCCTCCTTTTCTGCCGTTTCGTGGCCCTCGGTGAGCCTGGGAGGAGCTGCGGAGGCCTCGCTTTGCTTTGAACGCTTCGGCAGCGCCTCCCCCCTCTGGTGTGGGGGTCTGTGGGCGCGCTGGGGCGGACGGGAAGCCTCTTTCTCCTTCCTGGCGGCACGGCTGTTGGTTTGTGGCTCAAAGGACTGCAAGAAGTGGTCCAGCATCTCGGCCAGCTCTCCCTCCGCCTGCGACGGCGGGACGGGCACCTCGGCGCTCGCGGCGCTCGAGCCGCCACGTGCTCGTCTGACCGCGGCGACCTCTGCGCGGCCATGAGAACATGGGCCGGCATTCGGGCCGGCGGCGTGACTTTGTTGTATGCTCTGGGAAAACGGAGCGCCAGATGTGCCGCCGCCGGTGGGAGGGTGGTTGGGTAAAGGGTCGAGGCCGCTTATCAGTTCCTCCAGGAGACGATCAATGAGGTCCGGCTGGTCCTCGTGGGGCGGAGGGAGGGGAGGAGGGAGGGCTGTGGTGTGGAGGAGGGATGCGGCCGGGGGGGCGTCGGGGGCTGCAGGCTGGTGGTTGCAGAAGAGAGCGGCTGTGGCCGATTTGGCTCGGGCCCTCTGGGCTCTGCTGACGGGGACAACGTCCTGCGACAAAGTGCAAAGTGTATCCATTAATATCAGCGTAAACAGAGGTGCACATGTTAAAAATCGCTGTTCTGTCCACTACGTCAGGCCGGGCGGAGATGGAGACCACCTCCACCAAACTCCCCAAAACACACTTGTGGTTAGCTCAGTTCTAGCGCCCGCCTGCCCATCTCCCGGTGTGTCACGTTTGGTTGATGCTAGGAAGGATGCGGCGTCTGCACCTGTTTAACCTGCTGACACCTTCCGCGCTGCGCGGCGCCTCCTCCTCTTCCTCCCGTCTCGCTGCGAGGCAGACATTCTCCACCCAGGCTCGAATCCCATGATTTCCGACACCCCTTCCTCCTCCAAAGGCTGCGACCCAGCTTCAGGGGCTCTCTGGTCGTCAGGAACAACCTCCGGCCCACGGCGCCGCCACCCTGACCCCACCTGCGCACCGGCATGCCGCACCGCTGCTGGAGCGGCTTCGGCAGCTGGCTCACGCCGACCTCCTGCGCATCCACGGTCTGCGTCAACCCTCCACGTCCCCTCCGTCCTCCCGTCGCTCGCGCTCTCCTGGCTCGTCTCCTGGACGCCCTCCCGGCGCCCTCTGCTGCCCGCCCTCTTCTCGTGCGTCCCCGGCAGCGACCTTCCTCCTTCTCTGGTTTCAGGAAGTGGTGGATGAATTCCGGGATGCTGCCCTGAAACTGCTGGAGCCACTCGTCCTCCCAGTTGTCGCCCGCCGCCGCGGCATCTCTGTCTGCCGCATGGGGGTCGGCCCAGCAGCCACGAGGGTCGGCGGCCCATTGGATCGCTTGGGTGGGAAAGGTAAGCAGAGACGGTGGCGCTGCCAACGGCGCGTATTCGGCTGCAAAGAAGTCCTGAGCCGACGCTGCAGGAGCAGAGGAGGACTGGAGTGTTTGGCTTTCATCTTGTGTGCAGACGAGAGGAATGGGGATGTAGGGGATTTGAGACGGAGGTAGATGGGCGTTTGTCAGCCCTAAACTCTGCAGAGATGTCACGTCAATGGTCTCAAAAGAGGCCACGGGCGCAGGCGGCGGCGCATCGTTCACCTGCAGCTCCTCCGTCTGAGTCCACGAGTCTTTTCCACCAACCGAGTGCGGCTCTTTCCACAGACAGGTGCCCCCCTCCCTCGCCTCCTTCCTCCATGTGGCCCGCCCCGTCTGCCTCTCCTCTGTCTGCACTCCCACCTCCGCGTGCCGGCCGCCGCCCTCCCCGTTTCTGCCTCTGCGGGTCGCCCCCGTCACCTCCGTGAGCTCGTGGATGCCCAGCGTGGCGGCGGCAGAAATAGCCTCCTGCTTCTCCCTCTCGCCCTCCCCTGCCATCTCTCCCGAGTACAGCAGTCTGACCACGTGGAGCAGAGTGCCGGCACCCAGGCTGCCAAACTCCACGAGGTGACTCTGTCCAGCCGGGGGCGCCGGCATGGAGGTCAGAGAGGTGGACAGCTGGGGGCTGATGGCTGAGAGGACGCAACTGTGTGCCGGCACGGAAACGCCTGCGGGAAGTTACCATGAAAGAAATTGGCACGTCATCTTTCCAACACAGGGTAACAGTTACAAGAACATGACTCAAAAACAAGCTCTACAGCCAGAAATGCCATGAATACATCATTTGGCCTTATTTGCATTTGTGCAGAATACCTTCTGCCTTGAGAAGGGCGTCACAGAACTGGCTGCGCTGCTGTTGCCTCTGCAGTTCAGCGATGAGGAGGGTTTGAAACCCCGGCTTCCGGTAGCGCCACATCTCTCCATCAACTCGAAGAGGAGGAGCGGACGGCGAGGGTGAGTGAGGCCGACGCGAGGGGCTGCGCTGGAAGCGAGGCACGCAGATCCGTCGCTTGCTTCAGCGGTGACGCCGACACCGGAAAAATCCTGCCGATTTCCAGACGTTTACCTCCGCGCCTCCCTGATGTGCTGGTGTGACCGCAGCAGCCAGTGACATCAGCGTTGGCGTGGCTGCACGCGGCACTGCCTTCAAATCTTCCCTTGCAAACAAGCAAAGGGGGCCAGGGTGTCAACTTGTCTGGCAACACGCTGTAAAAGCCGCGTACTGGAGCTTAAACGCGTAGCTTTCGAGAACTTCCAACTTCTTGTGGTTCATGAAGACGTTTTACAGAGCAGCATCCCCCTATGTCTCAACGAAAGAGACCAGTAATAAAACTTAAATCACGCCGAGCTCTTTCTGCAGTGGAAAGGCGACGAATCTTTAATAGGTGAATTCGAGGACTGCGACTGTAATGAGGTGAGATAGAATCGCGGAGAAAGTGTGTGATGTGGTTGTTCTTGCCAGGAATTAAGTGTAACACGAGAAGGACTGATACTTTACGGTCTATTTAAATGTGTTTGGGTTTTTTTTCACGCAGGTCCTCTTTTGGTTCATGACGAGGTTCTGGAAGAAACGGCACAATCGGCATGCTGGGATGCTTCATGCTTAAAGGAATACCGGCAATTGGAGTGGTGTGTATTAAAACTACAATTAATAAAGGCTGGGCATGTCGACACATGATCAGGTGAATGTTACAGGACCTCATCAAACACATTTTTGTGGCCGTGACTGTCAATGTTTTACGCTGGCAAACTCTCACACAAACACAGAGAAGGATAAAAAAATGGCTCGACTTGACATATTGACATCTTGCATGTACAAGGTCAAAGGTCAACTCGTCGGAGAGTCATCCCGTTCTCGTGAGCATGTGTGGAATACCTGGAGGGGATCGCTTCGGATTCGGCACAAAAAGCCAACTCCAGCACAAGGACGAACTGAGAGTTTGGTGGGCGAAGGTCAAAGGTCAGGGTCACCGTGACCTCAAAAAACACATTTATGGTCATAAGTCTCGACACTGTCCCCGGAATTTCACAAAAAAAATGAAACGGCATTAGGTCAGAGGTCACGTTCCCTGTAACCTGCCTCGTGCTGGTTCGCTGTGATACTTTCAGGAATGCCTGGAGGGAATTTCTCAGGATTCGGAAACAAATGTCAACCTGGGATCGCGGATGAGCTCCTCACGTTTTGTGGGTCAGTGGTCGAAAGGTGAAGGTCACTGCAACTGTCACAGAGCATGTGATGGGGCGGACGTATGCAAGGTGACTCAATCTCAGAATCGCAATCGCGCAACCCTTCATCCTTCATCCGTTACTTACTTTAAAAAAAAAAGAAATAAAAAGTCAGTCATTTTATGCCAATATTTAGGCCAACATTTGTGAAACATGGTGGAGGAGAGCGCCATGAATGTTTTTGAGGCAGCTCTATGAACATATTTTGCATTAACATTGGCCTTAGTCAAGGTTTAAGCTCCCTCAGAGTCCAGTTTACAAAGTCAGTGTCAAATATTAGAGTTACTAACACAAAACTCATTAAAACTCTCGATTTCCTGTTGGGCAATTAAGTGGTTCTCATCATTTGCCGCTGCTACCTCAACCAGCATAACGATTTAGTAAGTTATTGCTCTGTTTAGGTTTCCCTCTGCACTCTTATTCCTTTGCCGTGTACATATTTTTTTGCTTAAAACCAGACACCTGGAGGTTGGAGCCCGGAGCGCGGACGCACCTGGCCGTTAGCATCGCGGCTAACGGGAGCTAGCAGCCACCCGGCGGCGCGGGACGCGGCCGCGGCGGAGCCTCCATTAGTTAACATGTCATGAACGTCACGTTAAAAGACTGGAACCCCAGCACGAAGTCACCCACGGGTGTTCGAGCGGCGCCCCCCCCCCGCGCCCGGTACAGCCTCACGGTCCCCCTCCACCCCCGCCGAGCCCGGGCGGCGCGCTCGGACGCGGGCAGGTGACCGTCATCAGGACTCGGGAGCAACTCACCGCCTGCGGGCCTCGAGGCTCCTCACAGATCCACGTCAAGGGACCAACAACGCGCCGCCGCCGCCGCAAATGAGCGCGGGCATGTCTCAGAAGCGGCTCCGAGGCGGCGACCACATCTCCGTCGCGTCTGGTTCTGTCACCGTTGCTCGTTTTTTTTTAATTTATTTATTTTTGCCGAGAGGTCAAACGAGGGTCATCGGCGTGGTCACCGGCGGCGGGGCAGCAAACTGCAGCTCACTGCCTCGCCGCCAGGCGGCGGCAGTGCCCCCTCGACGGGGGGGAAAAAAACGCAGCGGAGTTACGGTGAAAGATGACGCGGGGACCGCGTGGGAAGCGCGTGGAAGCGCGGGTCACCCCCCACGCACATGGCAGCGGACGCGGTGGGTGACAATGTCAACGTTTATTT
>CAAKHG010022527.1:9528-25587 GCA_901007715.1 Dactylopterus volitans
CGGGGGGGGGGGGGGGGGGGGGGGGGGGGGGGGGGGGGGGGGGGGGGGGGGCTGAATTGTCCTGTGAGGGAGCTTGATAACTGCTGCATGTTCACGACCTCAATGTGCATTTCAGGGCTCACCTGGCCAAAGAGGACCTGAGGGCCCTGCGGGAAAAGCAGGAGAGGATGTGAGTCACCTGCGGGCTCTTCGTCAAGCGTGCGGTCCCACTCCATGCACACTGCAGCACTCTCGGCAGCCCTCATGCCCCCGAAGAAAAGATTCCGCCTAAATCCGATTAGTATTTCAAACATGGCCGGACTTGGCTGGTCGTTAGAGAGAGGCCACGATGCACGTGCACAGACTCAGCAGAATTTTGTTAATTATACATAAATACGCATCCAAAAATGCATACATACACGCATACAGTACATATATTTCATTTTACTGAGCTTTCAATGTTTTTTTTACCATTTTGAAGAGGAATGAGGAATTTCAAACTCACAGGAATTAATCTTCTGCTCAGGAATTCAAGTAAATAGCTATAATTTGACATCTGAATGCAGAAATAATAATTTGCTTTGCTATTTTTATCTGTTTTTTAAAGAGTAAATTTGAAAATTCATGGATAACAGTAAAAAACAACACTTTAGCGGATGAAATATCATTTTGGTTAAAGAGCTCCTACATGCTGATGGATTAACAGACCAGTGCTGTTAGTTTAGGGCAGCTGTGGCATAAATCTTGTACTGGTTGATGGTCTAATAGATTTGTTATTTTTTATATTAAAAATATATATTTTTTTTCTCCGTCGTGGTGGGACAAAACTAATGATCACACGCAGAGAAATGAAAGTATTTGCAGGAATAATACGATTAATCTGACAGAAAATTCCTCTCGGCGTGTGCGGGTTACAGCTGTAAGCGCTGTTCCAGAATATCAAGCATGGAGAACAATCACTGTCGACTCCTGGCCCGAACGCCAGCCGCCGGGTACCAGCCCGGTTCAGCTGCCGCTCAGGGCATCAATTTCCATGCGGTTTGTAGCGAAACCGCTTGGCTATTGGCTCACATCTCAAAGTATAATGGATTGAGGAACCTTTTCACGCGTCGCAAAAATGCTACTTAGCATCTTTTTTTCTACCGAAACCCCCCCAAAAAATATTTAATGATCGCAGGGGGCAAAAGTTTGTGCATTCAAGAGATGTTAAGAGTCCACCTGTTACCCACCGGGAGTTCTAATAACCTGAACCAACCAATCAGACTACTGCAATATAGTTCTAAAACCTGTGGATTCCCAGTCATCCAGGTCATCGGGATTCTAATAGGCTAGATAGAAGGTGGGCTTGAGCCCCCTCCCAAGACTGCCACTCCTACCTTTGAGGAATCAACGATCCCACAAAGGTTTTAAATACCCGGGACCTCCCCACCAATCTGTTAGACCTGAAGATGCCCCTTTTTGATGGAAGCTGAAACATCATCAGCAACCCAAAGTCGTCTTCCGCCCAAACTCTGAGGGCGGCCTCGCCACCGGCTCGTGTTCCTCAACATCCAGCCCCACGTGTGTCCTCTAGGAGTCTGGGCACGCTGGTATCGCCCATAGGCCATCGCTAAGTGAGACAGCAAACAATGTCGGACAACTGGAAGCGCTTGGAGAGCTCAAAACCCTCAGGCAAGGCAGCAAAATTTCCCCTCATGTCTGGGCATGGAAGTCTCAGCCGCCGCACGTAGCCCTGCGGTGAACGTGGAAAAAAAATAAATAAAAGCCGGGCAATCTGATATGACCAAGCAAATTATATGTCTCTGTTGAACCACAACAGAGATGGCAGCGCCAACGGCACATTTCAAAAGGGTCGATGCACCGATGAAATATATCAACTTACGCAATTTCTTGTATCCATAATCCTGATCTGGATCTACTCAAATTTGCACACATGACTTTAATGAGCCCTGATGTGGAAGACCAAATGCCGGAGGGAGGAAATGATGTGCAGTTTGGCTGCACGTGTTTCACTTTTTCAGCTGTGCTCGAGGCCCAAATGCTTTTTTAACGTGTCGATATTACGTCCCCGTACAGGGAGAATCCGGCAGAGCAGGAAATTCTGGAGAAATGGGATTTCCTGGATCACCAGTAAGCTTCTTCGTCTTTTTTTTTATTTTTATTTTTTTATCTCCATCATATCACTGCACATACATCACTGATCCAGCTGTGGTTTTTTTTTTTGTCCGATGAGACCTGACGCTGTCTTGTTTGGGCAGTCTGCGTGGATGTATTTGACTGTGCCGTCTCGCGTTTCAGGGCTCTCGAGGGTTTCCGGGTACACCAGGGCCTCCTGGACTGAAGGGTCACAGAGTGAGTGCCTATAAAATATTTTAAAAAAAACCCAAAAAACAGCATCCATACATACTTGTGCTTTTCCCTAACAAGTTTCTTGATTAACATATGAAAAAAAAAGGATGTCTCACTCTGTTTGTCTGCCTGACCATGAAAAATGATCTTATTTAGTTTTGCAAACATGGCAACAAGGTCATTTGGAATGTTTTCCTGTTCACAGGGACATGGTGGACCACTTGGCCAAAAAGGTGAAACTGGAGCTGTTGGATCCAAGGTATGAATAAAAATCGAATGCAAACATCAGTCTTTCATTTGACAGTCTTATTCTTCGCGAGACCTATTGTAATTACTTACCTGCATTCCTAAAAGGTCTGTGAAGGCCACATTTTATTTCTCATCTACTACAACCATGCCGATATTTTCTATGTATTTTCAGGGTGCTACAGGCCCTCCTGGTCAAATGGGAGCACCTGGACCGATGGTAAGTAATAATTTATCCCATCACAGTCGTTATATACTGATTTAATTAGGACTCTATTGGGTAATAGTCTGGGGGTCCTTTGTCTCGTCAGAAACAAATTATCTTCTAATTTGGATTCTGAGCTGTAGTAGAAATAAGCAAAATAATGAAGGAAATTATTCTATCCAGTCTGAGAATAACAAGGATGGGAGGGCATCTGCTGGGGTGTAGGAGGCGTCTCTAGCACATTAATGAGAAATTAGCATTCACGTGCGTAGATCCCATTTGGATTTGCAGCTGAGACATGATTTTGGTAACAAAATTCAACTCTCTCTTACATTGTCTTCTGGGCCTGGCTGTTACCTCGACAGCCGATTGGTCCAAACAAATAAAGATGAGTGCAATGAGAGAGAAATAAAAGTCCTGCCTTAGAATTCACTTCCCGAGAAAACCTCAGGAACTGAATTTATATAGTTTGAGGAAATTTGAGTAAGCTGTGTCCCTTGTGGGGTGTGTACTATGAGTCTGCACTGTGATTCTGATTCCGTTGTCTGCTCACCGCGAGTAACGCGAGGCCGTAGGCAGCTATGACTGATCACTGTCCACCTTCATCAGGGTCCCGCTGGGATGCCCGGCGAGAGGGGGCGATCTGGACCCGGTGGTACGCCGGTGAGCGCAAAACTCCTCATGCATCCACAATTTTTCATCCGAGTCTGATTCACTTGAAAAGTCGTTGAATGCGTTTGTGCAACACTAATTTTTACGCGCAACATATGTGTCTAATTCATACGTTTGTGTCTCATAGGGCAAGCGTGGTTTACCCGGTAACATTGGAAAACCGGGTCCTCTGGTAAGTCAGCGTTCAGTGTCTTCAGCGTTTTGGATCTGTGCTCCACTTAAAGTCAGCTTCAGCGATTTCGTTTTGGTGTCTTTGGGGCAAAAAGTGGATCATAACCTTGCAGTATATTATAGTTTATGCTGACAGGAACCCTGACTCCTCAAGGCTCTGCTTTCAGGCTTTATCACATCTAATCTCTAACTGATAAATCACGGATCATTTCAGGAAAATGGCCCCATGCGTCCCGTTAGAGTGGTGAAAGCTGCCTGACTGGCAGGAAACCCCCACAGTTTACGACAAAATGTCCAAAACCTTCGTTGCGCTTCGAAGGCTTGAAGTGTTAAACACATGGGAGAAGACGTCTGACTCGACTCGGAGCGATTTCGTCCTCATTAAGTTCGCCGAGGACAGCGGGCCGGTCCAATAAAACAGCTATGGTCCCCGAGCAATCAGGTCCTCCACTGTTTTTCGATCTTCAGGGCCAAAGCAGAGTGTTGACAAGGTGGTTAAAAGTTATTCTAATCCAGCTGGGGTTGGCCTGTCCAGGGCCAGAGAACGCTGGGGTAGAGTCCTTCAGAAGATGAGGAGAGTGACCCTAAGGAATGAGGTTCTGCAGGGTCACCATCCAGCTCTTCCTTATGCGGCTTTAAGGTCTTGGGCCTGGTGGGAGGGGCTTAGCTGGGTGATACCAAGAAGCTGAAAGTGACGCAGAAGGTTTCACTCTGTGGGTGATAAACCTGCTCACCCCAGCTTTAAGAAATCCGCTTGGATGTTACTTTAGGATGAGTTTGGGTGGAAAAGAGCTGAATTCCCCAGCAGTTGTCAATGTGCCAACCATTTTTTTTCTCCATTTGAATAAATGTGAATGGAAATATTTGATTGTCAGTGGCACCTTAAGTGAATTGTTAAGGGCTCGGTTAACAACCGTTTTTGTTCACTGTGCTGTACGAAAGCACATTCTGTGGTTGCCTTATGAGGGTTGTTGCTTCATCCTGTTGTTATTGTTCTTGTTGTTGGATAACAGGGTCCTTTGGGTCTCAACGGTCCTCCTGGTTATCCAGGAACTCCAGGAATGAAGGCAAGTACAATAAAACACAATCACTTGTAATTTCAAGGTGCTAAACACACCTAATGACTTTCAATGAAGAATGGATGGTGTGTTTGTATCACATGGTGATGTGTTACTTTTGTATATGGACCTTAAACGGCCAATAAATACGTTCGTGTCAGTTTTCTTCGTGCCAACTGTATTTTGTGTTTGTTTTTCTGTAGGGACAACCTGGGCCCACAGGAGTCAGGGGTCCAGAAGGTCCCCAGGGACAAAGAGGAGAGACTGGCCACCTGGGGAGAGCTGGACCAGTTGGCCTCAGGGTTAGTGTATTACTTCATCCGTGCTTGCACATCACATACTGCATGAATCACTCAATACTGATGCAAAATTATGGCTGCATTGCTGTGATCTAACTTGTGATTTTTCTATTCACAGGGACCCACGGGCACAGATGGTGGTACAGGTACCAAAGGACCAGTGGTATGTACAAAGCATCTTTGAAACGACATATGTGCTATTCATGATTATGACGATGCTGAGCTTACGTTGCGGACTCTCCACAGGGTAATCTTGGTCCACAAGGTCCAGGTGGCCATCTTGGACCCTCTGGCCCACCGGGACCTCAAGGAAGCACTGGTCAGCCTGGAATCAAAGGACAAGGGGTATAGTGGCTCTTGATTTTGATTCTATACAATGTAAATTCCCGCTGGTGACAAATCTTTGACCATGCTTGTTTTCATTAAAGGGAGATGTTGGTGTGCCAGGATTTAAAGGAGAAGCTGGACCCAAAGGAGAACCAGTAAGCTACAATTGCACCTGCAGACATGTGTAAAATGTAACTCAAGTCTCTGAACTTCATAGGATTTTGTGGCTTGTGTGTCAAATGTCTAGGGTCCACCAGGGTCTCAGGGAGTGATCGGACTTCAGGGTGAGGAAGGCAAGCGAGGACCTCGGGGAGATTCAGGCTCTGTTGGCCCACCTGGTCCCGTTGGTGAGAGGGTGAGTCATTACCCCGTTGGCTTCTGTTTATTAGTCAGAAACTCGGTCATTCCATGGAAATAAAAAGTTATTACTTTGGGATATTAATACGCTCCCATTCATGTAGGCGATATTTTTAGTCGAGGATGGTGACAAACAAAGAACTTGGTTGATGAAAACTCTCAGCTCATTGCGAAAGGTTCCCAGGTTTGAATCCATTTGCAGCTTAGTCACTTGTGGTTTTCCTCCTGGAGATCTGCTTCCCACTCACATCACATTGCTAGCGGTCATCTCGCCCCCCCTTCGCCACAACACGCCGGATTTCTTAGACGTTCCGTGATCTGGGCTCCTCGTTGCCTCCTGTGCAACGACTAGAGAATCCAAATTGTTTCCCCAGGTATTGACTGGAGCTGGACAAATGATGTCAGCGTGGTTTTTACCATTCCATTTTGCAGCAGTGGAAAAAAACGCAGATGCCACCATTTCTGTTTTGGGAACTTCCTTTTGAGCATCAGTACTAGAATTTAGTGATGGTTTGGTTACCTCACTGATCTGATCTCATGTAGCTGTAACCCAACTGACAGAGATAACTTGTGATCTGCTCTTCAGGGAGCCCCTGGTAATAGAGGATTCCCTGGAGCTGACGGCCTACCAGGACCTAAGGTACGCTTTCTCGGAATTGTTCTGTATATCATAATTTAGCTGTCGTAAGTGTTATTAGCATCAATTTTGTCTATTTTCATTGAGACGTTTGTGATTTTCAATAGGGTGCACAAGGAGATCGTGGTACATCAGGTCCACCTGGGCCTAAGGGTTCTCTGGGAGACCCTGGTCGTACAGGAGAACCTGGTCTACCAGGTGCAAGGGTAACACTGACAACCTTGGCATTTCACTTTTGAGCAACTGTTATTTTGTAAAGTGGACATAAATTCATGCATACTCTTCCCTTTTTTTGTTTGTCTCAACATCTCCACTGCTTCCCTGCTTGATCTCCTTTCTTAAGGGTCTGACTGGTACTCCTGGAGTCCAGGGGGCAGAGGGCAAGCCAGGACCACTGGTAAGTCACACTGTGTTAAAAGTAAGGTATTTGTTTCTTGTTAACGCATTACTACAAGGTAAAAATGAACCATAGAGTTGAGGCTGAAGTATGGTTTTCTTCTGATTAAGGGTGCTCCAGGTGAAGACGGTCGCCCAGGTCCTGCAGGTTCCATCGGAAACAGAGGACCCGCAGGAACCATGGGAGTACCAGGCCCCAAGGGATTTAATGTAAGGCTCAAACGTTGCCTTAATCCACAATTGGTTAATCTAGTATTTTGTCTCTAATCCGTATCATTGTTTTAAAAGGGTGATCCAGGAAAGACAGGTGAACAAGGCTCTGCAGGAGTGCCAGGTCAAAGAGTGAGTACTTGGAAAAGACAGAAACATCTGTCAGCTTGAACGCATGCAACTGTTCCTGACACATGAACAGCGTGTTCTGTCTCTTCCACTGGCCTCAGCATGTTTCAGCTGTCTGTAACTTTTTTTTCCCTTTTTGTTGATTCCGTAAATACCGACTTTAGCACTCAAGTCGTTATTATGTCTTATGAAGTTACCAAACACACACACGCATATTTTGGAAGTCAAGCTTTGTTAATTTTGTCTTCAGGGTCCCCCTGGGAAAGATGGGGAGGTTGGCCCTGCTGGCCCCCCTGGCCCGTCTGTAAGTACTTTCTCTTTTGTCACATTAATTTCGTTTTACTCTCACAGGCACCACAAGTGACACAGAACCTTATGTCTCTTCGCAAAGGGTGTCGCAGGTGACAGAGGAGAACAGGGACCTCCGGGTGTAAACGGATTCCAGGTGTGTGGCCCCTTTTTTGCTGATACTTCCTGATTAGAGAGACTGATTTGAGACGACAAATGATGAACTGATAAGATGATAAGCCTCTTCTCTGACAGGCATGTTTTGTCCTCTCTTGTGTTTTTTAGGGTTTGCCTGGAAATCAAGGTCCTCCTGGAGAACCTGGAAAACCAGGTGACCAAGTGAGTACGATGCCATGAGACTTGACGGGTCGTGATTTAGCCTCGACTTGCCATGAAAACGCCATTCGCTTTTTCTTTCAGGGTATCCCCGGAGAGCTCGGCGCCGTGGGCCAGATCGGACCGAGGGTAGGTGAATCTCACCATGCTGGATTACTCCAATTAACTCGAGGAGGTTGGATTTTGAACCTGAAGACATGAAACTGATGACTTCTCTTCCGCAGGGTGAGCGTGGAATTCCTGGGGAGAGAGGAGAACTGGGTCCGAATGGACTGCAGGGACCTAAGGGAATCCCTGGTGCGCCTGGTCCTGATGGGCCTAAGGTAATATACAGTGCTATCACTTTTATGTACAGTGACGTTTAAAACCCAGTATTAAATGCCAACCTATTCCACACCATTCTCAGACACTGCGAAGAGGTTCATAAGTGACAGACATGGCAGGCGTGCAGAAGAATGCGGGCTTGTTATCATTGACATGAATAGTACATGTTACTGTTACTCGGTATGTTGAAGGCTTCAGCTTTGCTGTTATTTTATAAGGAAGGAGAGACAGTGGGGTTTTTTTAGACATCAAGGTTAAATCAGTTCCTTTTTGATGGGCAGCACAAAATACGAACACAAAAAAACTAAATGGGGCATCTTTCAGAAAACCAGCCATGTTCAGAAACTCCTGACGCAACCAGTGCGCAAAAGAACTGCTACCTGCCATGGAGTAAAGATGTAGTACGCTGTTGCTAGGGCACAGAAGTTACGAAAGTGACCAGTGACCTTTGTGTTTGTCGCTAAAGGGTAGTCCTGGTCCCCCCGGTGCACTTGGTGACGTGGGTCCTCCAGGTCTTCAGGGAATGCCAGGAGAGAGGGGCATCTCTGGCCTGTCCGGGCCTAAAGGTGACAGAGTAAGTTCATAAGGTTTCTTCTTTTCCGTGCCACTTATTCTTACTATTGATGTTTGGGGCTATTAAAACCACTAACAGCTCTGACTGTTTACATGCAGCCGTCTTTTGTTCTTTAATGTTCCTTAGTAAAATCTGAAGGACTTCCGTGTCGCAACATCAATTCTGGTGTCTTTTGTGCAGGGAGCGATTGGCGAGAAGGGATCGGAAGGTACACCTGGAAATGATGGCGCAAGGGTGAGCAGCTTCTCGCGCACTGCAAACAAACGTTTTAACATTTAGAGGGGCTCGAAGAAGTCTGTCCACTGACGTGAGAGTGATATCACCAACCATGTCTGTTTGCAGGGTGCACCGGGTCCTGTTGGCCCATTAGGATCCGCAGGACCCAGCGGTGAAAAGGTACTTTTTTTTTTTCATTCCTATCACTTCTTGAGAAGCTATTATTCAAATTGTGTGTGTGTGTGTGTGTGTGTGTGTGTGTGTGTGTGTTATTTTTTTCCAATTATGCCGCGTATGTGCAGTAATACTTCATCTTGGCTGATTTGCGTTTTCCAGCTTGTTTTTAGACTTCAGTGAGTCATGGATTTTCATATTTAACAGTAAACCATATCAGTGGACTTGTGATCTCTTTGCAGGGAGAACCTGGACCCAAAGGACCATCTGGACCTCCAGGATCCAGAGGAATGCCTGTTAGTAGACCTGAGCACTGTTTTCAACATGCACATGATGTTTACTGTGCTGGACTGCGCAGTAATTGAAGTAATTGAGTACATTAACCCCACTAATCAATCTTGCACTACAGGGAGCAAGAGGCGACCCAGGCCCAATTGGTGCTGTTGGCTTTTCTGGGCCCCCTGTAAGTCATCATTTACTCATCTTGGAAAAAAAAAAATCCTCCATGCATCAATGCCTCATACATATGTCTTATAACCGTCCTGCAGGAGGTGGTGCAAAACATCTTCAGCTGATTCTGACATATTCTCACAATTTCTACTGTTACAGGGTCCTGATGGGCAACCTGGAGTCAAGGGAGAGCCAGGAGAGCCAGGCCAGAAAGGAGACGCTGGATCTCCAGGACCTCAAGGCTTGGCCGGTGCACACGGACCTCCAGTAAGTTGCAAAGAAACTACATGAAGTATTTGATGTCACATGTTTTCAAAGGATTCTGAATGGCATCGTCATCAAAAGTCATTTTCTAATAAGTGTGATTTTTTTTTTTTTTAGGGGCCATTTGGTGTTGCTGGACTGAAAGGTGGAAGAGGAACACAGGGGGCCCCAGTAAGGAAATGTTATGATGATGAAATATCAGATGAAGATGAAACTAGTTTCACATTTAAGTTTTCAAACATAATAATATCACCAAAGCTGTGAAGCCTCTTTTAAAGGCCCGGTGCCATTTATTTTTGCCTTCAGGGCCCCACTGGATTCCCAGGATCTGCAGGAAGAGTTGGCCCCCCAGGCCCAACCGTAAGTACTGGCCTAAATGTTCAGATAACTGGAAATTAAAAAAAAGACTATCAGATATTAACATGAAACTTCCCATCTTGATTATTTAGAATGAAGAAACATTGTTTTCGACGTAAAGCTTTCTGAAATTCTTTGTTTAAACATGAAAATGATCCAATTAAAGGTGCACACATTTATGTACATTTCAGCAATAGTCTTCAACATTTTTTGTTTGTTTTTGTTGACGTACTAGTCTCAAATTATTCTGAATGTATATATACATTCATAATCATAAAATATATGAACGTAGACAGAAATTAACTGGAACGTCTGTGGCCTTGAAAGAGATATTAGAAATTCCATTCATTTTAAACACTGATGAAACTAAATATAATTAAACTTGATGACGACTATGAACACTATTTTCTGAAATTGTATTTTCAAATATTCAAATGAGGTACCTGGTTACAGGATGTTACTTTGCACAAATGCCCAGAACAGGAATGTCAACAAGAAAATGTCCAAATTAACAACATACAACTGAATCATACTGAGAACTTGATGCTGTTCGACTGCATCCATGTATATCATGACCACAACTGCTCCTGCCAGGGTCCACTTGGTGAACCTGGACCCCTGGGACCTCCTGGGAAGGAGGGTCCTCGTGGTCTCCGTGGAGACCATGGATCCCCAGGAAGACAAGGAGAGCGAGGACCAGCGGGACCACCAGGGACCCCAGGAGACAAAGGAGACTCTGGAGAGGACGGACCCACGGTGGGAGCAAAACATCGTAGCTGCCAGTTTAGCTGATGAAATTAGCTTTAAATATCTTCATGATATTTTGTTTTATGAGGTGCATAATTACCTGGATTCACAAGAATCATTCAAGGTGGATTTCTTTGGTACTGAGCCAGAGTTTTCTCCCTGTGATGATCGTGGCTTTAGGGTCCTGATGGTCCTCCAGGTCCTGCTGGAACTACAGGTCAGAGAGGCATTGTGGGTCTTCCCGGTCAGAGAGGGGAGCGGGGGATGCCAGGACTTCCAGGACCAGCAGTGAGTATCTCATATCATGTATCACCATCATATCACACCTGCTGCTTCCCCATTCGTCAGTCTGTGTTTACCTTCATGCGCGTGGTTCGCCGTGTTCCTAATTGACTGACTTTGTTTCAGGGTCCACCAGGAAAACAGGGATCAACAGGATCAGCTGGAGATAAAGGACCCCCAGGTCCAGCCGGTGCTCCAGGTGCTAACGGACCTCGCGGTGATCCTGGTCCTGATGTGAGCACACTTTTTTTTTTTTAAATGGTTGCGGCTCTCAAGTCACATTATCATGTCATGTCAAGACAGTCGTTTTAATGCTCGGTGTTCCTCAGGGTCCTGCTGGATCAGATGGCCCACCAGGCAAAGACGGTGTTCTTGGACAAAGGGTGAGGGATCAAAAAAAAGCCAAACAATGACCCACGTCTTGGTTTTCACAGTACAAGTTTTTGATGGGTGATTACTTTCTCAGGGAGACCGAGGAGATGCTGGTCCAGAGGGTTTATCTGGTTCTCAGGGACTCCCAGGCACCCCGGGTCCTGTTGGTGCGTCGGGAACTGCTGGAAAAAGAGGGCAGGCGGTAATTTGTTTTCCTTTTTTTTCCCCATCAGCATTGCCCAGGAGTGTCTGTTCTGAGTATCACTCATCTGTTTGCACACCAGCCAGATGCAGCGGATTTACACATTCACTCAGGACAGATGCTAACGTCCTGCAGGCATGCTGGAGCTTGAAGGAATTTTGATATGAAATGATAGGAGTGACGCGTCTGTGTGTAGTTGGAGGGTTGGCAGGCGCCTGGGTTCCCCCGAGGCCCTTCTTAACTGCTCCGCTCATTTGCAGGGCTCAAGAGGACCTGTCGGTCCACCGGGTTCAGCTGGAAAGAGAGGCCTAGTGGTGAGCCCCCCAACATCCGAAATCCTCATCCAAGATAATCATGCATATTTCAGAATCATAAAAAAACAGGTATTCAATTATTTTTTGTATTTCAGGGACCGCAAGGACCAAGAGGAGATAAGGGTGACCTGGGTGACCATGGAGAAAGAGGGCAGAAGGGACACCGAGGCTTCACTGGTTTGCAGGGTCTTCCCGGACCTCCAGTAAGTCTGTCATCTGATCACATGAACCTGAGTAACACACGCCGACGTTCCTCCGCCAGCGGCGGCGAGGAACGATCAGAGCTTGAAGGGAAAATTCGCCACTTTTCACATGACTGTCACAATCATGTAATTCCAGCTAGTTGTCATCCAAAACAAGCTGCGATTAGCAACTCCATTGTCGTCACCTGTTCATTTCCTGCCCCTTTTATCCTCGTAGCTTAAAGATACATTACGAAGAAGAATTTTTTGGCATTGTACATTATAACATATTAAGAAATACATTTCTGTTTGCCTTTTATTCACAACGATGTCCATGAAAACAAAAAATGGAAGTTTTTAGATTTGTTTGAAGAGCTTATCAGACTCTCCTTTTTATTTGGCTTAAAAATCTGGCTCCGCTGCTAAACGATCCAGATTAATATCTAGATGCCTGTCGAAGAGTTAGCAGATGACATCAAATGGCGTGGAGACATGATGACATGACATTTCTGTTTTTTTTTTTTTACAACAACGATAACGATGAATGCGCAACGAATAATTGCAATTAGCCCAAATAATGGTGATCAGGTGATTATGCAATAACTGTGGCAGCCTTGATCGGTGCAGATCATTAGTGCAGTCGGTTGAAGCAATAAATTCCTCAGCCTGGGTTCAGCCGAGTTCTCCTGCTGCGGTGCCAACATGGACCAGGATGCAGTGCGTGCCAGGATCCATATCCTGCTCAGCATGTTGTGGTGTTGGTGGGGGCCGGGGGGGGGGCAGAATCTGCAGGCATCATGCTACAATAACCCTCAATAACCCCCTACAGTCCGCAGGGCTTACAATAATACCCCTTGATTCCATAATCAGTGTGACGTTACATGTAAAACGGCGTATCGTAACTATGGCCGTAGATGACACGGGGAAACAGGTTGTTACGTTATGTTCAGCATCACATTAGACATCGGGATGTTCTGTTCTTCCCCTCATGTGGTATATATGTGATATACTTCTATTCCAGTTTGAAAACCAAACCAGCAAATGAGATTCTGCTGTGTTTGGAGGTGCACCTACAGTAGCAAGCAAGCTTCCTTTATGTTGGGAATCATACCACATCGATGTGGTGTGGTGTGGTGCATTCTGGGAAGCTTTTTGTGTCTAGTGTCCTGCATTCAGAGAATAATGGTCTTTCTCCTCTTGCTTTTAGGGCACAACTGGTGAGCAGGGAGCTCCGGGAATCATCGGACCGAATGGGCCCAGGGTAAACGCTGCATTTCCATTCATCATCACGAGTCTGCTAAGTCCATATTGCTCAAAGTCGACGGTGAAAACTAACAGTCTGTACTGACATTTTGCTTCAGGGGCCACCAGGGCCTGTCGGGCCTCCTGGAAAGGAAGGATACATGGGCCAGCCGGGGCCGATGGGCCCCCCTGGAACTCGTGGACTCAGTGGAGAAATTGGACCAGAGGTATTAACTAATGATAGTTGTTAATGAGCAGGTTCTTTCTATATGTGTGTTGAAGTAATACAAGAAAAAAAAAGGAGATGTGGGGAGCTATAAAAAGCTCAGACTGTCATTAAATCGCTGGACATCTTTTAAACAGATGTCAGCTGAGCAAAGCAGGTGGAACCGCTTGTGTGTCTCAATATGGCATCAAAAAAAAAACCCCAAAACAAAAAAAACCCTGACTAAGATCGTCTTTTGCTATTCCTAAATAAACAGGGTCCTCCTGGAGAGCCCGGACCCCCAGGCCTTCCCGGTCCACCGGGACCTCCCATGGCGGCATTGGACGACCTGTTTGGAGGCCCTCAGGATTATGACTCCGGCCCACCTCCTCCGCCGGAGTTCAGCGAGGACGAGGCTCTGCCCAACAGCAACGCGTCCAGCGTGGTGCCCGTGGACCCCAGCGTCCAGGCCACCCTGAAGGCCCTCAGCAGCCAGATCGACAGCATGAAGAGCCCGGACGGCAGCAGGAAGCATCCTGCCAGGACCTGCGACGACCTGAAGAGATGTTATCCCATGAAGAAGAGCGGTGGGTGCATTTCTGAACGTGGCAAACAGAACCCTCTCACCAAGTTGTGCAATCGCACATATGTGATGATAGATTTTATTGCACCAGAGCCTTTTCATATTCTGGGTCTCCAGATTGACTCTTAACAAGCTGCAGATCCCCAATTAAAATGGCTTTGCTCAATAGAACTCTTCTATCGGGAGATATTTTGGTTGAGGTTACTTTCAAAATCATTTAAGCCTTTATTGTCTGGAAAGTTGTGTTTTATGTTTTTGTTTTTTATTTTCTTCTTTTTTCCCCCCACTTCTTTAAAAACATCAGGAAAAACACCATAACAACTTACCAAGAATTGCCTAAAAAAAAAAAAAAGCAAAAAAATTTATTTATGTAGAATTAGTTAGAAAATTATGACAAAATATTTTCTACAATGCCAAGAAAATTATCTCTGCTATTACTTGGATGCGATATTTAAATGTCAGATCAGGCACTGTAACCCCAGTGGGCGCCCGGTTCCCTCAACATGTCACCTCGGCCATTATTTTTCCTCTTCATGTTCCTTCAGTGACGAATCTAGAAAAAAAATGTTTTTTTCGTCATTGAAACGCGACGCCGCCGATTCATTCAAATTCGGTTTCCACGCAGGCGAATACTGGGTGGATCCGAACCAAGGCAGCGCGGAGGACGCCATCAAAGTGCACTGCAACATGGACACCGGCGAGACCTGCATCTCCGCCAACCCGCCCAGCATCCCTCGTAAAGTGTGGTGGAGCTCCTCTAGGAACAAGCCCGTGTGGTTCGGAGCCGACATCAACGGTGGAACACATGTGAGCCGACGCACTTTAATGATGGAGCAGAAGTACTTTAGCGTACTTCATCTGTTGTGGTTTTAAATTTACGACAGCAAACAAAATTTTGGGGGATAACAAAACTGGGTAAGCCCGCTGCTCACCGGCCTGCATCTGTGCTTCCAGTTCGCTTATGGCAACAAAGACCAGCCGGCGAACTCCGTCACCGTCCAGATGACGTTCATCCGCCTGCTCTCCAAGGAGGCGTCCCAGACCATCACCTACCACTGCAAGAACTCGGTGGGCTACAAGGACGAGAAGAACGGCAACCTGAAGAAGGCTGTGGTCCTCAAGGGCTCCAACGACCTGGAGCTCAAGGCCGAAGGAAACGTCCGCTTCAGATACACGGTGGTGGAGGACTCGTGCTCGGTACGTGGCTTCTCTCTCTCTAACGAGCTGTTGCTAGCCAATCAGAGATTTACCCCCGACCATGGTATGAGATCATAAATTGCACGGTGGTTTCTTGATCATGTTTTGGCACTGGCCGCAGCCGTGAGCTTTTCAGCTTTTCAGTCAGTCTGCATTCGTATGCATCTTGAAATAACCAGGACATAAGGCGTCATCTGTCAACTCCATCCTTGCATCTGAAGTTGCTAATTTGATTATAAACTTTAGTTGGTAAACAGATTGGGGTCCACCTGGACCCAAGGAGGAATTGATTAAAATTTGGTGCTCAAAGTTCGTTGGTTAGCATGACTGCTGATGGATTTAGCTTGACTCTGCTGGTGTCCTTCGCCTAACATGGCTTTACCCTGCCTCACTTTTAGCACCTTTGTTAAAAACAGCAAAAATGTGCTCTGCCTGTGAATGGTTCTACAGATTCGCTGTGCCTCAGTGAGAGCTTTTGAATTATTCAGCCAGTAGTAGCAGCAGTAGTTAGCAGTGAGTGTGGCAGTAGTAATAGTAGTCATAATGGCAGTAGTGACCAGTAGTAGTGGTAGCAGTTAGCAGTAGTTGTAGCAGTAGTGTTAGTAGTGGCAGTAGTGGCCAGTGGTAGTAGTAGTCGTGAGCAGCCGAGGTAGTAGGAGTATAACTAGAAGTAGGAGTGGCAGCAGTGGCCAGTAGTAGTAGTACTAGTAGTTAT
>CAAKHG010022533.1:0-14273 GCA_901007715.1 Dactylopterus volitans
GGGGGGGGCTTAATGCTGACATGATGATGTGTTAATTAGGAGGACGCCGCTGAGCTCAGGGCGAAGCGCGTTCCCACTCGCGCCGACCTCGACATGTGACCGCGCCGCCATGAGGGCTCACGCGCGACCAGCCGCTCAGCTGGTGCTGCTGCTAACAACTGCTGCGTTCTGTTCTTCAACAAGAAAACTGCTGAGGAGCCAAAACAAGATTTATATATATATATATTAAAAAAAAAGGACATTTCGATTTTGTGACCATATGTCGTGAAGGCGTCATGAGGAGCAATGCGATAAGATGTGAGAATCACGTTGGTGATACGATGTAAAACAAAAATAGCAAGACGAAAAACAAAACAAAAAATTCCGTTCACTGGTGCAAAATCAACTAAAATGAAATAACGGAGGTGCTCTTTTGACACGTGGTTCATTACCCGAACTGGACTGCTCGGTTTTCAAGCGCACAGCAGCAACCCAACGTTAGCTCACGGTTAGCTCACTCGGCGGTTTCCAAGGTTTGTGCTGCAGCCCCTCCAGCCCCCAGCCCCCAAGCTGAAGCAGCCCTCATAGTCCCTTGGTCTTGGACCGCAACAGCCCCGCTCTTCAGAGCCGGAGCAACAACTCCAGTGTGTAGGCTCCACATCCATCTTCAGAGCCTGAGCCAAAAATTTACAAAGTCCGCTTTTCCCTAATATGTCGCAATCCCAGTCCGCGGTGTCCATGCTGGAGTCTCTCCCTTTTCCTGTTCCCTGACTTTACTGATACAACGGTGGGTTCATCGGCTGACATGGACTGCCCAGCCCCCTGCTCTTCAGCCACCAGGGTCATCCCAAGGCTGCACACACCTCCATCCTGCAGCCCCCTCAATCTCAAGCACCTGAGCTGCAACAGCCCCCCACTCTCCAGAGCCACAACCCCAGTTTCTTTTTTATTTTTTATTTTTTTTGTTTTGACTCTACTTTCTTCTTCAGAGCCTGAGCCAAAATTGTCCGAATCTCCGGAGCCTGAGCCGCCGTTCTCTAGCATGTCGCAATCCCAGTCCTCGGTTCCCATGCTAAAGTCTTTCCATGTTCCTGTTCGCTTGTTCCAATGCAGCATCTGTTGGTTCCCCAGTTGAGATAGTTTTGCTCAGCCTCCTGTTCTTCAGCCAAGCGGGGTCATCGCAAGGCTGCACCAACCTCCGTGCTTCAGCCCCTGGTCCTGCACTCGCCCTGCAAGACTTCTCCTTCACACCACTCTCAAGCCTCCTGGCAGCCTTGCGAGAGTTCCCTGGAACCCATTTTTCTGAACCAATTCTGCCATTCAAGCGCATGTTTTCCCCTCTTCATCTGAGGCTCTACAAGTCAAGCACTAGACCTCTGCACCTTCCCTAGCTGGAACATCCTCAGCCCCCACCAAAACCCAGCTGCTAATCTCTGGGTAGAATTTGCTTCTAAGGTTCAAACAACAAAAAACATTTGGGTTCTTTTTCTTGAACGACTGTCCGAGCATGGAAAGTGAGGGATGGGAGACAGTGATGAGCGATAACTGGAGGGGCGGTGGGTGAGAAGGACGGTGTATCAGCGAGACCGAGGGGACTGAATAAGCTGAGTGTTGCAGTTCTTATCCCGGAGGCAGGGATTGTGAGTTTAAGAGCGAGAGAGGGAGGGGGACAATGAGGGAGAGAGAGAGCGAGCGAGAAAGAGAGGGTGAGACAGGTGGGGAAACCAGCAGAGGGAGGGAGAGGCAGGCGGTCTGAAGGAGAAAGAGGAGAACGGCGACGTGCATCCACCTCCTCCTCTGCTCCATCTGTCCAGCGGCCCCACGCCTCCCCGTCCACTCGCCCGTCGGTCCCGTCGCCGGCGCTGCTGGCACATGACTGATCCACGGGAGGATGCTGAAGTTCCGCGTGGACAGGAGAGCGAGGTAAAGGTGGAGGGCAAAGAGGGGCGGCGGGGGGACGGAGCGAGTGACAGGGGCGGAGGGGGGGGGGTTAGGACGAGGGAAGACGGGGAAGAAGGAGAGGGTGACTGAGGGGTGGATGTTCAGGAGCTTGGAGGTCAGAGACGACTGCAATGCAGCAGGAAACACAGGGGAACCATATCAGCTCTGGTGTGTATGTATGGATATGTGTGTGTTTGCATGTGTGTGTGTGTGTGCGTGTGCGTGCGTGTGCTTTGTGTAAAGGGGAGTCCAGTCTCCCAGTAAGTGAATTTGTGAGTCATGTGACAGCACGGTGATGTGTGTGTGTGTGTGTGTGTGTGTGGATGCTGCGTGGTGGCGATGCAGTGCTAAATCAGTGTTTCCTGTCCATGTGTTGCTAAGGTCTCGGGGTGCCGATCGTAAACTCCTCTTTCTGGCTTTTCTGCGTATCAAACGGGGAAAGAAAGCGGGATGTTTATGGTCGGCACGCACCCGCTGGCGCCATATTTTTACTACGTCTAATTTACAGCGAGTAATTACGCAGCTGGCTTAGACGACGCGGAGGTCCGATTGCGAGCTTTTTTTGGGTACCGGGATGTTTGGCCGGCCCGCGCAGGCGCCAACCGCCGGTTTTTGGCGCGTCCTGAAATCGCGGGCCGGAAGGAGGAAGGCGCTCGGGCGCGTCTGTGCTCCGGGCACGGCAGGTATACGCCGCTGATCCCGCCGCCGGCGTCCGACAGCTGCCGCTATATGTAGGTTTGTAGGTTATTGCTGAGCAGGCGGGCGGCATGCGTGCATGTGCAGCCTCACGTATACACTACCAACCCATCACACACACACGCACACACACACACACACACACACACACACACACACACACACACACACTTCCATATCCACAGTCAGTTTACAAGCAGCGTCACAGGATTTGCGTCTGGTTTGGTCGATATTCTCCCAAAACGACACCGAGATTTAACGTTAATTAAACCTGATGCAAATCAGGCGTCTATGAAACACAAGGGTTTTTTTTTTTAAGTCAGGTCAGTGCTTTAAAATTAGACCAGTATGAGTGTTTTCTATATTTACATGGTGACTGATTTCTGATTCCATCATGTGCTGTGATCTTGAGATCATCATCTCCCGCTTTAAGCCAGGAATCATATTTGACCATATCTAACCAACTCCAACATTTTTCCATCTTTATTTTTCTTTAAAAAGACACTCGTATTCTGAGCAGTGAAGCAAATGTGCGGGGTTGGAATTAAAAAAAAAAAAGATTAGCATGTATCTTGTTTTATGTTCAAACTAAGTTGCTGTGTGTGATAAGTAAATGCAGTCGCCATCTGTCATCAGCGAGATGGGCCGTTACCCTGCGGTTGTCATGGTTACTTGCCAGGGGGTCCCCCAGCTTTTCCCGCGTGACCTGGGTCTTGAATTCTTACGGACGATGACGGTCTCCTGAGGTCACCTGGGCCGTCTGTGCTGGTTGGCAGGTTAGCAGCGGCTAGCTTAGCCGGCGCCATTCCGCAAAATGCAGCTCGACCCCTGTCTCGGTGTTAGCGCCTTTGCTAGCTTCAAAACGCAGCTCGACCCCCGTCTCGGTGTTAGCGCCTTTGCTAGCTTCAACAAAAACGCGCTTTGCTCGGACACGGTAACTCAGACTTGTGCTGCTTTGTGCACGTGACTCAAATTAATTAGCTAAAATTTGCGCTGGTAGACGTCGGGGAGTTGGGAGGAGCGTTATGTTCCATGCAGAAACATTTATTTTAGCGGAAATCAGTCGTGAGTGTGTTGGGTTATTGAGTTTTAAACAGACAGTCAACAGATGGGTGCGATGATTATGTTTCAGTGATTTAGTGGGTTTGCTTTATTGTCTCTGACTGTTTATCAATACAGCAGTGAGGAAAGCCAAGAGGGGCTTTCACACACACACACGCACACACGCACTCTGTGTGTGTGCGCGCACGTGTGTGTGTGTGAGTGTGCGTGATTGAGAAACACATTTCGAGACTGTATGTATGCGTATGCATGAGGAGGCCATATATCTTATGCAGAAACTGGGCCAGATGCCTGATGAGACACACACACACCCATGCGTAAACACACACACGCACACACTCTTACACGCACGCGCGCACACACACACACACACACACAGCGTAAGCTGGTGCAGATGGCTGCAGTGCTGCTGTGCTCCGATCAGCTGACGCGTCAGCTGAGTGAGCGATGTCATCAAGCTCTGGACATCGCAGTCAGCTGTCAGCGTTGCTCCCAGCATGCACTCTGCTCGGGCACGACGCCACTGGCGGGGCGGACGGGAGCGTTCCAGTCCACTTAGCAACTGTGTGCTTCTCCCGCAGCATGGAGGAGCCCGGATGGTCATTCCAGGCTTCCAGGCTTCCGGGCTGGTGGTCAAATCAATAACGCCAGCGTGGCTCCGCCCCCTCCACCTCCAACCCCTCCAACCTTATAAATATGATACAATATTGATGCGTTTCTTTACAGTTTCAGTGAAACCGCTTCTGATATCTGCTTACATGTTTAGGTGATTTATTTTTTTTAAATCATGCTTAATCATCTATCAAAAAAAAAAATTATGGTAAAAAAAAACAAAAAAAAAACTCACAATTCATTTAAAAATGATTGAATTTGAGAAATAACAGTTTTGGCCTAAAAAAGGAATAAATCAAATTAAAATGCCATAAAAAAAAAAAAAACGTAAAAAAATATAACACGATTCAAATGTTTTAAGATATCTTAATCTTCTTAGATTAATAGTTTTCATATTAATATAATTGAAAAGAAATATCTAAGTGCCGATGCCATAGTAACCGGACGTGTTCACAGGCAAATCTGAAAGAAGCCACTCAAAACCTTTGAATATCTAGAACCTCCAGCGAGAGCTCGTGCATGTGCATTGTTCTGCGACGCCACTCTCAACATGCCTGACCTGTCTGTCCCCAGTCAACATGACCCCAGTGGACCAGCTGGACCAGTAGGGAGCCTGATCCAGCTGGAGGATCCCACGCCGACCCGCGCCTATCCGCAGTAAGTCCACCGGCACGGCGCCCAGCAGCGCTGCAAAAACACAAATTTACCACAGTTTCAAAAACCCCCGAATGCGCCTCAGGCTGTGTGGGTAATGGAGCTGTTAAGATAAGACAGTGAACGCAGCACGAGCGTCGGCGGCGGCGCTGTTACCGTTTGTGCAAATAATAATCATACAAATTTTGGATTTTTGTGCACCCTTTAAAACTCAAAGGATCACAAAAAGCGAGTTTTAATCGCCGCTGAGGAGCCATACACGTAATGCTCTTTGATGGGATTATCTCATCAAGAGGTTTACAGCCTTTACCAAAAACAAAAAAAAAACCAAACAAAAATTGGTATTTCATTGTGTTTTCAACGAATAAATAAAGACAATAACAAAAATGAGATGGCGCAGAAGCGTTGATATTTCTACTGGTCGGCCCGAACAGAAGAAAAAATAGAAAAGGGCTGAAGATGTGTATTTGAATGGTAACATCCGCCCTCCCAACCCTAAGCAACAAAATGCAGTTTGCATCCATCCAGAAGTGCTTTAGCATTAATATAAACATATTACAATTACAACTATAAGTATATTCATGCTATAACTGTGGTGAATGTACTATGGGGTTATAAATAGGGAGTTATAAATATGCTTATTGTGTACAGTATGATTATTTATACAGTATTTACAGTAGTGCAGTTGAGAACAAGCGAGAGGATAAATTACACATTAGCAGTGCATTATTGAGAGGTTTAACGCTAGTTTACAGATATAAAGTGCAGGTAGTTGTAGGTGGTGGTTCAGTCCATGTCTTGGTGTTTTTGCCTATGAGGATACAGTTCCTCCTTTTCTTGTTTTCTAGAAACCACCATGATAAAAAAACAAAAAAAAACAAAAAAAACTTGCATCTTGCAAGTAGAACTAGACGTTTTTTTGTTTTGTTTTGTTTTGTTTTTTTCTCCAAAAGATTTAAGGCCATCATGGAAAGCCAGCATGGTTTTGCTCTGGCCGGGGGAGGACGAACCCTCTCAACCGTCAAATCACAGCTTAGCGAGTGCCCAGTTTTTCAGACTTCGGGTTTCTCCACATGCCTGTTATACATTTAAAATGCCACAAAATCAAAGGGAAAAGTGCAAACGTAAGATACTAACGTTAGCTTAGCGCGGCCGTCTGGAGATTTCAATTCAATTTATTTTCCAGTTCCAGACAGACACTGAATGTCCGAATTCCTTGATTGAAAACGAGACACCCAAACAAACATCTCAGGGTTCAGGTCCAGCCCTTTAGCTCGGTGATGCTAATGTGTTGTTAGCTAACTCTCAGGCCCGGAAGCCGACTGTTTTAATGGGGTTTTTATGCTCATTTGCATGTCTGCCGCTCGGACCATCGGCTGCCGGCCACCTGAGACTTGCAAGCCTCCGCCCCAGCACGAGATTACGCATGTAGCTATTAGGTTCTGACCCCTTCACAGGGTTCTTAATTTGTAGTGATCCAGCCTGGTTCGGAGCGGATAAGAGTGTGAAGTGGATTAGCAGATTAACCGGGCTGATAGCGCGAGCTCGGATGGGACCCGGTGTGATGACCACACCTCCACCTGGATCCGCTTTACCAGGGGTCGGTCGAGACTGGGTTTAAGTTCTGGGGGAGATGCTTATCGGTGCTCAGTGTTGGACCGGCAAGAGCCAACATTCAGATGGCCACTAGAGGTCATCGTCAGGGCAGTTTGAGCAGGAGGATTTCCCCTTTTTTTCTCCCCACTGTTGGGAATTGTGACATGATTTGTTTTTTGTGTGCTCGATGTTGTGTCCAGGCACCGCGATTTGGACATGAATGGGAAGGTGAACATTGCTTCCGAGAAGGTCGCTCACTGTAAAAGTACCAACATGGTGTCGGACATGTCTCCGGAGGCCCAGCCTTACACCCGGGTGAGCACCCCCCCCACACACACACACACGCGAACACACACACTGGAATTCTCATGCAGCATGAAGCAAAAGCGACATTTTCATCCGCATTTTTACAAATTTACTTTTCGAGATTTTCGTTGAGGGTCGTTTTTCAGCTTGAGATCCCGAGGTCATAAAAAACATTGTCACAAAGCATCGCTTTAGTTTCCACTCGGTTAGCAAGTTCACATTCAGTTCACATCTATTTTTTTTTTTTCCCCTCAAAGTCAAGGACAGAATAAATCCTGTCCAATGTGCAACGGTGATTTTTCTATACGGCTAAACTGAATTCTCAAAGACTTTGAACCAAACGTACTGGTTTACCTTACGTTTATGAGCAGAAGAGGTCAAAGGTTCCTCCAACTCCACAGAAGAACCATGTTCCCCAAATTCATTACAGTTTTGCGAACCCTGTTGTCATGGTTGTAGTACTAACACGATAGTTTTGTGTTTTTTTTTACAAACATATTAAAACACCGCCATATAGAGGCGTCATCGCATCGCCGGCTTTCTAGCGGAACAAAAATGTGCTGTGTTGTCGGTCGGGAAGGCCGTTTTTAGGAGACAAGGCCTGATTCCGGCTCGCCGCTACTAAATTGGCTCATTAGTTGCAGCTTATTCGTTCATTACCAGCCGGTGAGCCTTCGGTAACGAGCGTTGTATTAGCGGAAGCTCACCGGGAAACACTGCGGATCAACGCCTGCGAGCTCAAGCGGTCATTGCCTTTTTTCAATTTCTAGCTATTCGCATACCAGTCCAAATTACTCCAGAATTTGAATTTTTTCCTGTTTTTTTTTTCTCCCCCCCCCCGCCGAACCTGCAGACGTCCCGCGCTCCCAGGAAGGCAGCTACGTTCGGGAAGCGCTCCAACTCCATGCGCCGGAATCCCAAGGCGGAAGTCGCCAAGCAGGGGTGGTTGTACAAGCAGGTAAAACCCAACTCTCGCTGTCACGGAAGGAGGCTCCACGGTCTCCTCAGCATCTTCTTAAATTAGTTTTTTTTTTTTTTTTTATCCATTACAAATTCATGCCAAAAAAAAGTTAGACTTCACAAACTGCACTCAGGAGTCACGGTGTCAGCTGGAGACCTTTGGGGGCTTGAAACGGGGCCACGGAGATGCTGAGTCGCTCCTCGGTTCGGCTCAGCAAAGTTTGGAAGGATAAAGTATTCCGGGCCTCAACTTTATGCAAATAAGGAACAGCCAACGCAACGCTCCGTCTCTGCAAACGGGAACGCTACCAGAATGCATCGCGGCGCCGCTCGCACGGGCGGCAACTTGGAAGCGTGGGAAAGACCGGGACCCCGTGGACACATACCGCTGCCAATCTAAACTGGAAGCAGAATCAGCAACCGCGGGCTTTTATGGGGCTCGCTGATATACTAAAACTTTACCATTGGCCGCCGTCGCCACAGCAACAGAAGGCGTGCCAGAAAGGCGTCGCTATTCGCATCGGCCGGTCTTATCGCTATCGCTCTGTGTCGTGCTTGTTTTCGCGACCAAATTTTTAGGCCTAATATCAAATTTGCTGGCGTCAGATGAAGGACACGCCCCCGCTCGGAGCCGCCGAATGGGCAAACCGGTGGAAGGAACGTCACCGTACCATCGAATTCTCGGAAAGTGCGAACGCACGCGCAGTTTTTGGTCTTGTTAAAACGGCGTAATAAGATTAGGAACTGTTGAAAACTCGGCCCATCACAGATGGCTCATACATTCGTCCCGTCACCCGATTCTAGTCTGGTACCTCATGTTCAAGTCAAATCGCAAAGAGAATCTCGGAGAACCCTCCATCGCCAAATACCCAACAATGATTCAGTAGCAAAACAGGAAGTAGCGTGGCCGTTGGTGGCGGCCGGGCCGTGACTCACTCTGGCCTCAGACCTGCATCCCACTGGCCCTCAGCTGTGTCGAGGTTCAATAAGAAGAACCCCAAAGAGGCAAAAAGACAGGCGCCATTTAACTCAGGCCAATAAAAACCCATCTTCTTACTCACGATGAAGTAAGTCTCCCTGTACAGGAACGTTTAGAACACGACAATGGACGCTGGCCTCAGGGCACGCGAGGGCAAAACGTGGCTCGAGGGCCAGAACCGGACCGTGGGTGGTCTGCATCCGGCCTCCTCAGAGGAAGACTAGATGCAAAAAAAAACCAAACAAACAATAAAAGGCAGTGTCAACCTCGAGGTGAAAAACCACAACAAGTCTATGCTGCGTTTTGATTCCAACAGAGGGCGCTGTCTGCATTTAGTGTTCGGCTAAAAGCCTCCGTTTAACTCTCGGCAGCCTTCGTTTCCAGGTTGCCATCGTTTTTTTTTCCCTTGTGGGGTCAAAAACCGGTTTGAAATCATGACGCCGCTTCTGACCAAACAATCTATAGCTTAACATCAGTCCGCGGGGTTTCGCGTCTCGATGGACGCGGCCGGCGCGTTTTGCCCTTGGACGACTTTCTCGGGGTCGCCGTGGACCTCCGGAGGGAATCGTGCCACAGAGGCAGCTGAGCCCCCGGAGGGGCACTTGTGTCTGTGCGGATAAGCCAACTGCTCATTCGATTGGTCGATAATAGCGACGATGATCTGATTGATGATGATGATGATGATGACGACGTGTGTGTGTGTGTGTGTGTGTGTGTGTGTCACGTGTGTCCCCACAGGCCAGCAGTGGAGTCAAGCAGTGGAACAAGAGGTGGTTTGTCCTCTCTGACAGATGCCTGTTCTACTACAAAGGTGCGTTCCACCATGATTTCATTTTTTTTTTTTTTTTTGATGGACTGTTGCACGTTTGCAGCCAACGCGTGGTGCCGTAACTGATTGCTGTGGGTTGCCACGGATACCGCGTGTGATTTATGCATAATGCATACATGGTAAACACAGTCGGAGTGGGTCGCTCATCGTGGTTTCTGCACCAATCTCAATCATTTCACCGACTTTACAGTCTGATGTAATTCAGCGTGCGTCAAAAAATTTTTTTTAACCCTCTAGAGACCCTCTGGCACCAAATTGGGTCCTTTTTAGCCACTTTTTAAATTTTGAATAGTCATTATTTTATTTTTGACTCTTGTAATGCTGACGACGAGAAATTTCCCAAAAGTTAATGGTTTTGGATCAAGGTCAAAAAATGCCGGAAACGTGGGAGCCTCGGCCCAAACGGGGCACCGCTCATTTTTTTTTTCTGCTCAAAATAATAATGCATCAAAATCTATGTTGCTATGATTTATTGTCGTGTACACGGCCCCAAACATTCCACTCTGCACTTCATAATTTATATTTTGTGTCTTTCATGTTAAAGTATAGAGTGCAGTTGTGACAACAAATGGCATAAAAGTATAAAAAACAAAACAAAATGACTAATAACTTTATAGTTCTGATGAGGGCTGAAGCTTATTCAGAGATTTCGGCTTTGAAAGTGGAAAAAAGATATTCATTTATATGATGTTGTTATAGCATTTTTTTCTGAAGGGACCTGTGGTTACTTACATCTTGTAGCAGTTGTTTTGAATAGTCTATATTCCAATCTAACCTTTATTTAAGGATAATTAATTGTGCTGTTCATCGATGATGATGGTGATTATAGTTTTTTTTTTATAGATTTTTCTTTTTTTTGGCTGATTGGTTGTATTTACTAATAAATAAATTGACATTTTTGTTCCTATTTCACTTTCATTACATTGACATAACATCCATTGAATAAATTAAAAACTTGTTGATGAGTGATTTCAATTACAGATGCCGCACGTTTTAATACAGTCACTGTATTTAGAGGACTATAGGAATGATTGATCGATTGACTGATTGATTGATTGTGTAGTAATATATTATCAATATCAATGTCATACCTTTTATTCCTATTTCTATGTTACTATTTCATTTTTTCTTTACATAAGCACTTTCAGGCAAATGTGGTGTGGTAGGAAATGACATAGTGAGACCTGATCCTGAGGAGATGAGGTCATGTGAGACTCATCGGCGCTGGGACGCGGCCCGACTCGCTGTCTGCTTCACCGTTGTCTCTCCCGCTTGTCCTTCTTTCGGCCATGAAAGTGTCATTCTGAAAGTGAGCGGCGCCTCTGGAGCCGTCTCACTCTCCGCGGCTGCCCGGCGGGGGGCCCCCGGGGGTCTCGGATTGCAGCCGGCCGTCGCTGTGACGCGCAGGACCCGGCAGGTCCGCCGGGCTGACCCATTCACGCGTGCGTGAGAAATGAGTGGCTGCGTATTCACGCGCCCCCAAAACATGCCGACGCGTTTCTCCCTCTCACAACCACCGAGCTGAGAGACCGCCGCCGCCGCTGTGCCGGCCGGCTTTTCCCGCATGTGCTCGTCCGACAAGTGCAAGACTATGACCCAAAGTGGATCCCTTACCTCGTTCATAAACTGCAGTGTTTGTAAGTATTGATTATGGCCGACTTTAATCTGAGACGAGCGTGAATAAAATCATCTACATAAAACTTGCCGACACAGGAGGACGGAACAGTGGCCGCGGAGCCAGGATGGAGACTCCCAAAAGCAAGAGCAACGCGACAGCTGTGCTACCGACCGGATCCCAGCCCCGATGAGTCTCACATGACCTCATCTCTTCAGGATCAGGTCTCACAATGTCAGTTCCTACCTCACCACATTTGCCTGAAAGTGGTGCACGACTACTTTTTTTTCAATCAATCAATCAATCAATCAATCAATCAATCAATCAATCAATCAATCAATCAATCAATCAATCAATCCTATAGTCTTATAGATACAGTGACTGTATTAAAATGTGCGGCATCTGAAATCACTCCTCAACAAGTTTTTAATTTATTCAATGGATCTTATGTCAATGGAAAGAAAGTGAAATAGGAACAAAAATGTCAACTTATTGATTGGTCAATACAATCGATCAATAAATCGTTATTTATGTAGCACTTTTCAAAGTGATTTTGCTCAAATGTGTCGCACATGGCCAAAACCAATCAGCCAAAAAAAAAAAAGGAATGAAGCGAAGACCAAAACTAAAATCACCGAAATCAAATGTCAGAATGAACAAGACTGAAGCAACAATAAATCAGCAAATAAAAGACTGAGGCAGCAATAGATGAACAGCACATTAATTCACCTTAAGTAAAGGATAGATTAGGATATGTTTCAAAAAGAAATACTACAAGATTTAAGTGACCATAAAGCGCTTAAAAAAAATTTTGAGGTCACCAAAAAATTGCAAACTAAAGAACAGCACAATACTTTAGCCAAAAAAGGAGTGTGGTGGCCATCGGGCATAAAATCGCAGATGGTACGTAATGTAAAAGCAACGTCACACTTACGTCTTCAGTTTTCTGTTGAAAGTGTCCATTTACGTCGAAAGACAATTGTGTGAAATACATAAAAATTATGTTATGAAATAATAAACTTGCCTATCAGTGAGGTTTAAATCACCTGGGAGATAGTTTGATTAGCTGCGAGACGCTGCTTTGTGTGCTCTGCTGACATCATGGAAGGTCAAAAGGTTAGAAGGGAGATGGACCCAAAACAGAACCTTGCGGGACTCAAAAAAAACGGGACAAAAAAATCGCACAAGAAAACACACAATGCTCGGCAACGTGGGGTTTTGGAAAAAGAAAAATCAGGTACAAACTTGCAAACTTGATCTCCAAATGACAAAATTCAATATTACATTTGGAGATCTTTATCTTATTTATGTCACATTTTCACTTGCAAATTTTCGATTATGAAAGAAAGAGCTTTTACTTTGGGGTCTCTAGCTTGTCGTCATATGTCCCCCTCGAGTACAGATATGATGATCACAGATGAGATGCAAAAACTATCATGACTAAAACATGAGATCAATATGACAGCATCTCTGAATCATGACACTCAGAATCCAGTAATAATTCATGAAGTCATTTTTTTTTTTTTTGAATCACTGGTGTCTTTGTCAAATCAGAATGAAAAATCGAGGAATTACCAGAGTAAT
Organism: Dactylopterus volitans; assembly: GCA_901007715.1. Lineage (NCBI taxonomy): Eukaryota > Metazoa > Chordata > Actinopteri > Syngnathiformes > Dactylopteridae > Dactylopterus > Dactylopterus volitans. The sequence goes on from CAAKHG010022533.1 coordinate 12,814, forward strand.
TATTAGAAATATTCTGAGATTTTTCATTCTGGAAAAAAAAAGAGCTAAATATGACAGCATCTCTTAAAAAATATGACACTCACAATTCAGTAATAATAACATCAGTTGTTTTTATGGAATCATCGATGTATTTGTCAGATCAGAATGAAAAATCTAGGAATTAACACAGTAATTATTCGAAATATTCTGAGATTTTTCATTCTGGAAAAAAAATAAAGAACATGCGCTAAATTTGACAGCATCTCTTAATATCTGTGACACTCAGAATTCGGTAGTAATAAAATCGGTTGTTGGGTCATCGATGTCTTTGTCAAATCAGAATGAAAAATCTAGGAATTACCAGAGTAATCATTAGAAATATTCCGAGATTTTTCATTCTGATCTGACAAAGACATCGATGATTCAATAAAAACAACCAGTTTTATTATTACTGAATTCCAAGTGTCATTGTTATTAAGAGATGCTGTCATATTTAGCTCGTGTTTTTTTTTTGTGTGATAGTTTTTGCATCTCACATTCACCTTATTTATGATCAACCATATTTGCATTTTACGGGCGAGTTAACCCAAAGATTTGTGTGCCGTGAGTGCGCATTTCCAGGTGTTGGGGAGTATCTAGGAGCCTGGTAAGCTTTTTGGAAAAAAAAAAACAAACAAAAAAAAGAAATATGCAGCTGATTGGCTGAAGCGTCTGCCTATCGCCATCCTCCACGGGCGGAACTCCCAGAGGCTCTTCTTTCACTCTCATTCAGTCCTGAGGTAACTGACACCACAGCAGCACCTATGCTTACCTCACCACCAGCCTCTGTTGTTGTATCTGTAGCGGGCTGCCTCAAGCCACCCCCCCATCCCCCCAGGTCCCGGCTTCCCATTGGACTCTTGCAGGGTGTGATTTCCGTGATCTCGCGGGGGCTTCAGCTGCCTCCCAAAAGCACCAGCACGCCTGTGACATCAGGACAGAAACCTGCAAAACTAAAACCGCGTTAGACGCCGGCGCGAGGAGGTTCGGGCGCGGGGGCGCTGTGGTTTTTACTTTCGGGAAGAATGAATGGAATTAAATGGCCAATTAATAAAACAAACACCTGTCCGTTGCGAGCCTCCCTCAAGGTTTCCGGCAATAATAAAGGGATTAGAGCAGCCAGCAAAATAGTCCCACCAGGATTAACTCCTGTTCTAATTTGATTCTGACGTTCTCTCTCTCTCTTTCTTCCTCTCCGTAAACCCACCTAATCCATGTTGAGATTGTGATCATTTTACAAATGCCTCATCTCAAACGTGGACTCTTAAGTAGCCCTGCTGGTCTTTCCCTCCCTTATTAACAGAGGGAGGATCCTCTCTCGATTCCCGACACGTCTCTTCTATACCCGGCCTCCCTTTTTTCCCCCCCTCTCCTGGCCCAGCTGTGTGCTGGCTAGGAGGGCGAGATGGAGGGGGGGGGGGGGGGGGGGGGGTTTATTGAAA
>CAAKHG010022534.1:0-35194 GCA_901007715.1 Dactylopterus volitans
GTAAGTGATTAAAATGGTGACCAGCCACTGAAAATCCAGTGCATCCTTGATGGCATTTTCAGCCTCTTTACACAGACAGGCCAACGTGGGTTAGAGGAGCACCACTGAGGCTGCTGTGCCTTGCTGAGATTCTCTTCATAGGTGTGAATACCTCCTCACACAGGTGCTCAAAGGTTAAGGACTGTCTTCCTGTTGACTATACCACACAACTGACTACAGTGGTAAAAGTAAAAGAATAGAGGAATGTGAACCTAAATATGCATCTACATTATAAACCAACAACTCAGGTGCATAGGTTTAAATCACCTTTTCACCATCTGTGCCTAGAAGGTTAGAGTAGCGTGCTTGGTGAGGAGGGTTGCCAATTATCAGTAGGACAAAATTGTGGGCAGGTTGAGTGAAGGAAAAAGGCTTTCCCTTCCCTCAACACAGCTGAAGTACCCTTGAGCAACACAACTAACCCCACAAAAGCTCTCCAGGGACAGCTGAAGTGCCTGTGAATGCTATGAGCAATGAGGCCGCTAATACTCCTCTATGCTTTAGTATGACAAGGTCAAATATTTAACCCCTGAACGATGGACACACTCGAAAAACATATCACCATTAATGAGCCCTGATTCCGATAAAGTAGAATAATGAGACACTGAGTGGCCCCTGGAAAGTATGCTAAGTCCCCAAATCTTTATATAACTGTCAGTATTAGTCTATCTGACAACATGTGGATACTTAAATGGCAAGAAAACTGCCATGCACTGTTAATCAAAGAATAATTTAGACCACAGGACATCCATATTTACAGTAACTGCGGGACAATAAGCTTTTATTTCAGCTGTCATAAGTTGTTTGTCTGCTGACACGTGGCCACTTAAAACCAACTAGGAGAGGTGGCTGGGACTGGCATCCATTGTTAGTAGAGGACTGGCAGGAGGTGTGTAAATTAGAGGATTAGGAAGACAAATTAAATCAGGCTTTTAAAAAACTATAGGGCAGGATGAACATAAAATGCCCCTGGACACCATTGTTAAGACATTAGGGCTTTAAGTAAACTGACAGTACGTGTTAGTCTATGGCCAAGAGACTGCTGAAAAACTTCACGGGAAGGGAACTGATAATGACATTCATGGTAAAACCTTAATTTAAAGTACAACATAGCCAAACAGTAATATTGCATTTGAATGTACGTCCTGTTAAAATGGTGCGTCTTAGATTCTGTGAAAATGCCTCATAGTTCTGGTGTCTAAATCAACTTTAATTAGGTGAAATTGTAATCCTGAGTTCATGAATCATTTGGTATATCTGAGGACCAACACATTACAGCAAATTAGAAATTACTCCCCTTTCAGTTTTATCTATTTTGATGTTCATTTCTGTTTCCATTATCAGTGCAAACACAAGACATTCATCTCACCTGAACTGTGACTGCAGTTTGCCAGCCTTGGTGATAAAGTCCTCCCAAATAGGGTAGCTGCTCTGTGGGAAAAGAGCAACACAATCATAAAATGCACTTTATCATGATCAAAACAGATTTCATTATTCCCACAGTTATATAACATTTTCAACCAACATGTGACCACACTTCATAAATCACCTCACCTGCAGGGCTAAAAAGAACATGCCAAAACACATCATCAATGTATGTTCAGCCTCAAAAATATGTTTTTCATCTAGCTGCTAGTAGACAGAGGGAATCCAACAAATGAGACGTCGGATAAACAGAGCAAAGAGGGGTTGTATGCATGACTCTGCATAAAGAATAAACACTAAGAAACAGTTACTCTCAAACGTTTCGCAGCTGGTTCTCTCACTTTTCTCCTTTTGTTTTCCCATTAAAAAAATATGTATTAATCAGAGCATGGACATCACCATCAGATCTTATACACAAATGGCTGTAAAACGGGTCAATGGCTTCTTCTGGAAAAAAAAAAACCTCACTACACTACAAAATTAGTATGTTGTAATGAGCCTGGTTCCTGGTGGGACTCTAAATTTACCTAATTCAGGTCCCGGGCTTAAAATAGTTCGAGAGCCCGTTAATCTACTCGATGGCAGAGAACAAGTGGCTTAATGCATTGAGAGGAGCTTGCAGACTTGTGGGTGAGCTCGCTGGGAGAACAGCACAAAGACAAAAGTGGTGAACCTAGCATGACCAAAAGTTTGTCAGTGATGTGCTACGATTGTGAACGGCCCGAGGAATGTCGTGTTGGGCCGTCAAACATGACACCAAACAACAAACTCAACCACCTCGCTTCCCCTCTTCCACCGCTCATCCCTTCGGATGCTGGCGACTGCATCCCACCGCCCGGCCACCCAACACCGCCACAGACATCACTCACTGCCGCTGTAATTGCATAACGTGTCAAAGTTGCTCCGTAACCGCCTGTTACAGAGAAAATTTACACCACTGGGAAACAAATAAATAAATAAATAAATTGAGCATCCTTTGACAATAAGCGCACAACAATGCATTTCCATATTTTTTTCTCGACTGCGGTCTGGCAGCGCGGTTTTACTTGACAGCCAAGAGAAGGGAGAGGGGGCCGTAAATAACCCGAGTCAAGTGAGACACGGGAGACCGAGAAGTGCCGGACGTCTGAGCCGTCTTCATAACAAACTCCCCGCCTCCAGTGGAGGCAGCGCCGGCGCCGTTTGACCTACGCATGTCAAAGCCTTCGCAGCCTGCGGGAAATCTTCTACCCTGACAGCTACATTCTCCGCATTCCTCCGGGCAAGTACGTTGTACAACAGCTGGCAGAATGGGCTAGTTGTTTCGCAAGCCAGGTTCTGTTAAAAAATAAGTAAATAAATAATAAAATCGGGAATTAAAATGCCCCGGTTTTTTTTGTTGACCTTCCTCCAATTTTGCTGCATCTTCAAATGGGTGTAAGAAGGTGTTATGTCTTCCGAAAAGACCCGAGCGGGATAAACGCCATAAGACTACCATACTCGTGTGCAGAAAGAAAAAAACCAACTCAGAAACATTTACCGATAATAACCATTCGTAAGGCAAAAACAATTCTATAGCATTTCATTATGTTTATCGACGTCTACATGTACAACGGGGATCTCGGTTGAGGTTGGGAGGGAAGTTCGCTGGTGGCGTTGAATGAACGTCGTTTACGCCAAAAGTTCAGGTAACACCTGGGAAAGTTAGCCGGCTGCGTTAGTTCGTCTGACGGCGGTTGTTTCGGGCCTCGACTGGCGCCGCTGCAAAGTTCATCGGACTTACCTTCATGTCTCCGATAACAGTTTGGAAGAGTCCTCCGAGCGCGCTGCATTCCTTCTCGATAACAGCCTCCATTTTCAGGACCACCTCCACTGGTCAGTCCTGACTCACTGAGCCGCCTTCAGCTCGCCACCTCCGCGCTCAAGGAAAAACAAGAACTCCGAGCAACGACGCGAAAGGCGAACAAACCCTGTGATTATAATATTGACTGACGTGTAGTCGACGAACAGGAACTTTTAGGGTCGCAGCCAAGCGTGGAAGGAACCCGCTCGGCTCTGCTCCGGTGCGCCGTTTACTCCGAATCAAAAGCTGTTGGGACGAAAGGGAAATTTAAATCCCCCTCTCCTTCTCCGCGTCGCCACGCTCAAACCCACCGCGAATATCATCTTTTACAGTTAAGTTGCCGAAATCAGAGACGGTCCAGAATGCTCAGCAGGTAACATTATCCCGAATATCGACAGGTAACCAACGCAAATACCGCCACGGCAGAAGAACACTCTCCTTGCTGCCTCCTCGACAACCGAATGAAGGGGCGAAAAAAAAAACCGCTTTGAGGCAAGTCAAGTCCGCCTGAACCGAGACAAAAAGCATTTCCGCTTAACGAAAAAAAAAGTAAATTAAAATACACTCAAGTGTTCGTGCAGAGAGAATGGCGATAAAATGCTTTATTTTATAAAAATAAATTCGTTATCCAACCAATGTTACCCAAGCTAATTATGTTAAAACCGCTTTAAAGGTATAACATGATGCTATTATTTTGACGATATACAGAACTTCCGGTGTTGGTCGCTGGGTAACAGGTGAGACCGGGGAAGTGAAGCGCGTTCATTACTCATTGCGCGTTCATTGCGTTTTCATTGCGCAGCATGAGATGGTACAACGCCAGACGAACGACTCAATGTCATTACGCAGAATATTTTATTAATATGACAGCATAACGACAATGTAACGCATTTCTTTCGTTATTGCTTTGATAAGTGATGATACAAACACCATGTTTGTAAAAGGCTGCCAATGCCATCTTCATTTGCCAACGCCAAAGTGTTGCTGTTTGTGTGTAAACACACGGTGAAAATGGAAAACTGTCAAAACCTCAACACAACCAAACGGTTGTAGATAAGGGGTGACATCTAGCGGCTGGAGTCCAAATGGCCGCAGGTATGGACGTATTTTCCTCTAAAGGACCATTTCAGCGAGAAAATAGTGTTGCGTTTGGGCAACATAACTTCTAGATAGTCTTGTTCTGAAGTACAGCCCACTGTAATGGGCGTGTAATAATAAAATATTACTAGGCAACTTTCCAACCTATGCATCTCAAATGCAAATTGTGCTACTCTGTGCACATATTGGTGCACTGTGACACATAAAGGTGTCGTTATACATGCTAAAAAAAACAGCACGAATCCAGCCTCCAACTGTTTTTTTACTGCCATGATTTGTTGTATGAAGGTTAAGATGTACACACACAGTAGGTGTTCTATGTACAATGCATTGATGTTAAACAGCTAAATCTACAGAAAACATGCCATTATGAATCCAAATGTGAAGCGTCTGAATCGATTGCATATGCAAACTAACACTGTGGAGGAAAGTCAGGTTGGAAACATAATACAAACTGTTTCCAACCTGACTGAACAAATTGTGTAACTGGTAGTGATCTGTCCAGTCTGTATTTTTTCCTTCTTTCTCTAAGATCAGAGTCTTAAAAGCAAAACAAGGGCTGCTAAGCTTTCTCCTGAAATCCAAAAGTATTCCTGCATATTTGTTGTGTAAGTTTGTTAAGAATATAGTTTTAAGTTCAGGAGCTACGGACCTCTTCACTGCATATTGTACACGTGGTCGTGGGAAAAAACACAGGCTGAAGTGTGCCAGTCAGCCATGAAATTACAAAAAGGGGCTGACAGATGAAATTTGGCCATTAAATTTTCAAACGTGTGCTCTTGCTCATTCAAAATATCAGAGATTGATTACTTGCAGTTGTAGATCATGAGGACGGTTTGGGGAGATGTGAGAGCGCGAGTGAAGAGTGATTCAAGAGCCATTATATTACTGTGCAGTGAGAGAGAGCCGTATTTGTGACAATAGAGCTCGTCCCTACGATGGAGGAACATTTGGGCAGAAACACTATGCTTCAACACAAGACACAGGCAGAGGCAGATTTTTCTTCAAAACATTTATTTCTGTAGATCCAAAATGCACTCAAACTTAAAACAAAAGTACAGATGAGAAGCAATCAAAGTCTTCATTGGAATTTCAAAATACTTTAAATTAACAATATAAATTAATATCCAAGCAAAATCAAGAGTATACACTTAGTAAAACGAATAAATCTTGTAGTAACACATGAAAGATATTAATTTGGGACATTTAACAATTCATCAACAGTCAAAGATTGAATGCTAAAAGCATATTCTAAAATAAATGATCTGATAATGGATAAAGATCAATGTCTGAAATAACATAGTAGCTGCAAAAGTATTTGTTTTTATTATGATGGTCAAATTAAATGATTAGCATAAGTTGCATTAATTCCCAGTATGACAGATTTAGTCTACTTGATGAAGCTCTTGCTCAAACTGTATTTGTGAGAAACTCATCCACAAAAGCACACATAGTCATGTCACACAGTTATACTAAGTAACCATGTTAAACAGTTCTATATTGTAACAAATAGTTATGTAACCCCTCCGTGGACCATCACCTTATCGTGGTGGAGGGGTTTGAGTGTCCTCATGATCCCAGGAGCTATGTTGTCGGGGGCAGCAGCCCCTGGTAGGGTCTCCCATGGCAAATTGGTTTGGGTGAAGGGTCAGAAAAGAATGGTCCATAAAGACGCATATGGCAAGAAAAACATCGAAGCACCAGTGTACCGTTCCCAGAGGGGGACTGGGGCCCCACCCTGGAACCAGGCCTGGGGAAGGGGCCTGTCTGCGAGTACCTGGTGGCCAGGGCTTTTGCCCATGGGGTCTGGTCAGGTCCAGCCCGAGGCAGAGACATGGTTCTGTCCTCCATCAGGCCCACCACTTGCAGGAGGAACCACATGGGTCTGGTGCAATGTGGATCGAGAGGTAGGCCACTGCTGCCCCTCGCGAGCTCGACCCGGATAAGCGGAAGAAGACAAGGCGAGACAATTTGACAAAAAAATTGCTAACAAGAAATGAAATTATTCAAATATCACATCAACCACTTACATTTAAAATAATGTCCACTTACTGAAATCATTTAATATCAGTCACATTAAATGTAAAGTGGGTTTCTCCAGTAACTTAGCACCAACTAGTGGACAGAGAACAATCATGTGTGTTTTGGGGTTTTTCTAAGAAATTGTGCAATTACATTTTTCTTTAGTTGTTCATTACTCATAAGAGGCATAAATTGGTATGGTTTTGTGGTATTGGAAATGGGAAATATTCCTTTCAAAGAGGATGTGACACTAGAAATGAGGAAGTATCTGTATGATTAACAAACTAGCTGCAAAACAAACCATTAGCTGTCACGAGCATTACTTGCATCAAGTAAAATGACCTCAAACAGCCTTGAATGTTGCGTAATACACACTGTCCTCACAACTAATTCTAACTTTAAACACTGATTTTTATATGAAAAGGTGGGCTAGTTGCAATCAAATCAAATCCGCAAAGATTTTCGTAAAACTAATTAAAAATCTTTTTCTTTAACCGTGTTTTCATAAGGGTCAGAGATTACCCGAATACCTAAAGATGTCTTCCAGCTGGAGCCTATCCCAGCCGACAGTGACAAGAGGTGGAGCTCAGCCTGGACAAGTCACCAGTTCCTTGCAGGGCTCGCCCTAAATTTTCAGTGTATCATCATGTGACTTCTTGTTGATTCAAGTTTATAAGCATAATAAAGCTTGAACTGACCTGAAATTAATTGCAGAGCTCCCTATGGCAACCTGGTTCCAGTAGCTGATCTTTTAATACAAGGTTATTTTATTAAACAGTCATAAAATGAGCATTTTGCTTCAGGTTACACCCTCCACCTCTTGAAGCCCATCATCAAACTGCAGCTGTAGAATAGTGTCACCATGAATGAAAATATCTGTGACAAAAGACAAACAAGGAGAAAGTAAGAGGAAGGAAATACAGCAACAGTCAACCTGACCTGCATCTATCTTTTTACCAATGATTTTGATGGTCATCAGAAATTATGTTAGAAATATATTCAAATGATGTTCCAACTGTAATTATGAATATAACCATTTTTTAAGCTTTAAAACACCAGAATCTAAAATGTTTGTTCAAATCTGTGTCCATCACAAATTATCAGAGCATTTTCTTCTTATCATGATCAAAACAAAAAACTAATTTAAAATTAATTTTAAATCTGCCACCAACAAATCTGTGCTCTCAAACTCAATAACTGACTGAAATGAATCAAAATCATTATCCTCACTTTTCTTACAATCAGACTATTTTTTTCAAAACAATCTAGTAGTGTGTACTAACGGAATATACAGTAAATATAACTGTGGAGATGTAGTTGAAAAGAGTAGCCCCAAAAACACTGTGCTCTGGTTTGTTTCCCATGCTCCATATAGTTTTTGTGTTTCAACAATCAATTTAGTACTACTGTTTTTGAAAGCTTATACAATATTCAGTATATTTCAGTAATCTCAATCCATATACTTTTGCGTGTAATGACACTATCTCAACTATTTTCTTCTTTTGGGCCAGCATAGAGTTTATACCAGCATGGCTTTTTTTTTTGGATGTTTTTTGTTGTTAATAAATGATTTCTATTTGTTCTAGCTTTTTGACAGTTGTAGCTGATAGCAGTCCAAATATTGTGATCGTTTATGGAAACCGGAAAATTTGCAAAAATGCAAACCTAACCCAGAACAAAACCAGAGTTGTACATGCAAATGCAGATCGACTGGGAGCTTGAAAGACTAAGAGGTACAATAAATTAACCTTTCATGATAAAATGAAAGGACAAGCCCCCCCTCCCCCCGCAACCTGTGACCTGACCACCACAAACCACAATAAATAAAAAAAAAGCTCTGAAGATGGAAGAAGTTGTGAGGGAAAGACAACAGCAGCATTGTCTATGTGAAGTGCAATTCCTGTGATAAACTATATAAGCATGAGAGCCACAAGATGGGTACATCCTAACCCTAATTTTGCTTTATTTCAAGATTTATTTATTGTTTATTTTAATACCCGGCTTATGATCTGAATTCGTTGCTGCCATATTCCAGTGTTACTCAAAGGGCTGTTTTCAAGCACCTTTGTCAGACCAAATAAAAGCCTTATTCAATGACATATTAACGTTTATTTAATAGCAAAAATAATAGTAACGCATAGTTACTTGGATAATTAACTTTAATCTGATTACTAGTTTGGAAATATTGATGTGTTATATTACTTGCTACTGAGAAGATTGGAGTAATACTTTCCTAAGTAACATGCTACACAGTAACGGTTACCAAGTAACGAGTTACCGGCAAAACTGCCTCTAACAACATAAAAGAGGCTGGGATTGCACTAACTGAGGATGGGATCCATCCATTCTGGCCTATTCTGCCTTTGCACTCAGCAAAAAATAGTGTGAGTGATTTTAGAATGCTGATATGCACATACAATACATAAACAGAGGATAATCTCAATAAAAGATTCATAAAATTGTTAAATAATTCTATTATCAGCATGAAAAGAGTTCAATTTTCTAAGGCAGTGTTTGTGCTGTTGGCCCTTCTTAATTATAGCATCAGCCCGCTGATTGTAGGGGAGTTTCTGATCTATAGTGAGACACTTATACTGTATCACCACCTCCATCTCCTGCCTCCTAACTGTAGACGGATTGATTGGTGGAGCCTGAAGTCAGTTGCTTTGTGAGATTCAAATGTGAGGCCTCAAACCAGTGTCATCTAGAACTGGACAATGTTCAACAATGTCGTTGAACTATTTGTTATCCTGGAAACCTACTATGGCAACTGTCTGTCAAACAAAAGCAAATATTCAAGCACACTGCCTTGTGGTGTGCCAGCAGAGGTAAAGCAGAGCTCTGACAGGGGGTTGGTTACCCTTAACCTTTTTCATCTGCCCACGAGGAAGTCTAAAACATTCATCTGATTAGTTGACCTCAGTAGATGTCACCTAGATTATATATTCATTAAGACAGAGCTGTGAGTGCACCTAATGAGTCATATGAAATAAAATGCACAAATCATGCATGCACTGTACAAAATATTAGCCTCTCAATATGAGTAGACAGCACTCACCGTGGCTGCCACATTAATACTGTATTGGTTCGCATCCATCACTGCGAATATATTGCCCCGAGGGTAGGTCACACACATCACAGTTTCAGAGCTGTTGGGCAGTAGCTTGATGATGGCTCCTCCATTAGCTGCTGTGGTTGCTGCCTCCAACACGAAGGCGGCAAAGTAGAAAACCAAAGCTATGAAATGGTAAAACACATCCTGTGGAAAAAAAAAGAAAGTCTGTGTTCTGAATTAATTCAGCCAAAAGTTTCAGGTTTCAAGTCTGACTGGTTAAAGATACAAGAATTTGCTGAACATTTGCAAGATTTCACTACCCTGGAGAGAGTAGAAAGATTTTTGTACATTGCATACATGTACCTGGGTTACACGCCAATCCACTGTGACTATTGGACAATATATAGGCTGCACTGGTCACTGTGGCTATCTGTACTTTGGCATTCACATAACAAACCAGGCTTTCATTCGTTACATCATCAATCATTTAAATAATGGTAAGGCATAGCATCGTATATTCAACAAAATTTAAGAGAAATTCAAAAAAGTCTAAAGAAGGGCTTAAAAAAAACTAGATTAAAAGCATTTCTTGAATGAAGTGAGAAACATAGAAAGAATGGCATGTCAGAGAGTAAAGAAGGTTAATGAGAGTCTGCGTTGTTGATCCTGAGAGCCTGGCGGGACAACAGGCGGGACAACAGGCAAGCCTTTGTTGTGTTTCTGTGTGAGCTCATCATCCACGTCACTCTCATTGTTCCACCCAAAACAAATGACACCACACTCCTGGGAGCAACGCCTGGAGCCTGGGGCAAGGCTGGCTCCGTCACACAGCCCAGATATGAGCCTGGACCACAATGACATTTTTTTTTTTATTATTTTGATTGTACTTCAATAATCTCACATGGGGAAATTAGTTCTCTGCATTACACCCTACCATTGGTGCACACACACACACACACACACACACACACACACACACACACACAGACATGCACGCACGCACGCACACTACATGCATAGTTAGTCTGCACACACAGGAACAGTATGCTGCTGTGGTTACAGGGAGCATTCGTGGGGTTAGATGCCTTGCTCAAGGGCCACGTTGAGGGTGGGGGCAGCGCTGTCTTTCTCTCCCTCCACCCACTCAGTTTTTCCTGCCGGTACTGGGAAGTGAACCATAAACATATTCATCGTAGTTATGGTAAAGCTGAAAAAGCACTTCACAGGAATGCATACTACTATTTGTAACAGTCAGAAAATTATGACAGAGGTTGCCACAGTTTAAGATGAGGAACAGTAACTATGCATCTCTCAATAATAACCACACAGTTTTATATGAGACTCCCAGAAAGCTAATAGTTAAGAAGTGTGATCTCTCACTGTACAGGTTCATCATTTAAGTGAAAAAACTGTTCATCTTTGGATGTTTGACTGAGCACCTGTGCGTATCATTCACTAACTGTTTTTTTAATGGATTTCTAATGTTCAACAACAACAACAAAAATCATAAAAAATCATTAATTCAAGTGGCTGCAAGCATGAGAAAGAACATGCCTCTCTGTGGGGGAAAACAGAAACTCATCATTTGTCATTACCATGGAGACAAATACTCAAACAAACAGGCTGAGAGCAGGAAGGGAGCGGGTGTAGGCAGGTGGCTTGAAAAAAGGCCCAGAGATGAAACAAAACAGTGCAAGCAAGGATGGGTAGAGCAAGGAATAGAGAGATGTTGTGACAGACCTGTTTTTTCCTTCATACAATCTTACCAGGAAGTTCCAGTCAGTGTTAATGCGGTCAGCCAGGCCAGTGATGAGGAGCGTGAGGTAGGCAGAGGAGAAGACGAAGGCGGTGACAGAGACAAACATCACCCAGCCCTGCAGCAGAGGCACTGGTACATGGGAGGATGCCACCAGGATCCAAACTAAACCACCAAACAACTGAGGGGAAAAAAAACGCACACTCATACTGCTGTCACCCATCTACAGTCATCAAGAACCGGACCAACTCCTACAAGCTGACCAGTGTCACCCCAACACTGAATTATTTACAGATCAGTGCATCCCTTATTATGCTGTTTATTTTCATTATTTTTAAAACATCGCGCACAAAACACTCTGCTTCAACCTCCTTCTCGATCACAAGTGTTTCCCTCTAGTCATACTATGATGCAAATTTTGCTCATGACAACCAATGGGATTAAGACTGTTTGGTTATAGTCTGCAAATAAGAATAGTGTATACAACAGTGCCAAGTAGCCTGACATATCAGCTTTAGCTGTAGTTTACAAAGAATATGCTTATTTAGGTCAGGTAGCACCTTAGCTTCGACGTTAACAAGGTTCATTGAAACACTGAAAATCCAAGAGGAAAGGGCAATTTGGATCTTTGTCCAAATAACTTCTCCTGAACATCTTTTGATATAAAAATGATTTATTTTTTTTTAACCATTTTCTCATACTTCCAAATGCAGTTTCTCTAGAAATCCACCTGATCTGAAAATGACTGTCAGAGCCATTAACTGATCAGCCCAGTGTTTTTCATACAAGTACTGGTAACCTCGACCACGTTCATATATTTGATGGTTTTCAAACAAGTGCTGGTAACACCAAACCCATTAATATATTTGATCTTGTCTCAGTATTGGCCGGAGTCTGCACCCATGAGTCCATATAAAAAAAAAAAAAATGTTTGCACAGATGAACACTAACAAGTTTCATATTTCTTATTAATGTAAGTTTACAAATGTTTGCTCTCTCTCAGACACAATGACATGCTGCTATCTCTTGATAGGTGCATTTAAGTGTAATTAAAAAAAAACTTGATTTATTTTTCACTCAAGTTTATTTGATTTTAGTTTACTGTCTGGCTGCCTATGAGCCGTATTTACTGTAGCTGATAAACCGTATATTTTAACATAAGTGCACTGCAGTAAAGTAAACAGAGACAATGCAGAGGTTAGTGTTCAATCATTTTTCATTTGGTTCGACAATTGTGTCTCATTTTTTAGTTTTTCGAATGGCTGATTTCAGGGCGGCCCCTAATGACTATTTTTTTTTTTTTATTGATTAGTCAATTCACTTGTTGTAAAACACAGCCTCAAGCACTGCTCTAGATGGAGAGGCCTGTATCCTGGTGGCAGGTGGCATGAAGCATGGCACAACCCCGTGGATGGCAAACATGGTGAAAACAAACAACTGCCTGTTAGATGTGCCCAATCAGATTATATCTCATGTTTACAGCAGAGACACCAGCGCCATGGGCATATGTCAAAACCACTTGAGGACATAAAGCCAGTCTTATGACACCTTTTCAGCATCACACCAATCAACGATGGTGATTCATCCCAGCAGCTGTAGATATATTTTATCTGATTTAAAAAAAAAAAGCAATAACAACATAGCAGTGGCATTATGTTGGCTTTCTGCCAATATAGTATTGGGATCAACCATTTAAAAACGCATTTGGCAGATCGCTATTGAAAATAAGTAGTCACAGTAACAGTAAAGAAAGCTGGATTAGCATATAAAATGAGCCTGCGCTGTTTCGGAAATGGGTCTCGATCAAATTCATGTCTCAGAAAGTCTGAGAGGCAGCGAAACATGCGTGGTCTGATTGCGTTTTGGTCTCCTCGTGGGGGGCTTACCGCCTGCCCACTGTGGTCAGCGACTGGATTTACACGCCGCTTTACACGCCAATTAAAAATTACATTCGAATAACATTTCCACCGACAGTATCTATGGGCGTTCACCGGCACAAGGGTCCATTTAGGAATAATCAAACAGAGGCTTGTGAGGTGGCGTTTGTGGAAATCACCTTGCAGGGTTAAAGGTCTTCGAGAGACGGACCGTAAAGTCGCCACTATTTTTGATAAGAACAAAGCAATACTTGGGTATGATATAGGTGGGGGGGGGGTTTTCAATCAAAGGTGTTCTGAGAGCAGCCAGCGGCCGGCACTGCTCGAGGCGACGTTTGCCTTTGCTGCTGTGAGATTGTGAGCGTCAAACGTAGCCCGCAGCGACTATTAGATGACTTTTGGACGGGCAGCGTTTCCACACACGGTGGTCGGCATCAGGTGGTTGTGGGGGTTCCGAGGGGTGGTGGGGGACCGTTAACGCAGCATAACCTCCACCTGTCCAACAAAACGTCGTCACATTTACAACGCTGCTGCGTGCGTCCTCCCCGACGCCACTGAGGCCACTCACACATCGGCAATAAATTAACTACGTCATTGTCAACAGGCATTTTCCCCAAAACGACACTTACTATCTCCAAACAGACGAGAGCCCCAGAGTACGTCCTCAGTACTTCCAGTCCCAAAGGCAGAGAAATGGTTGGCGCCGGGAACGAGGTGGCAGCGGGATTGGCGGCTGGCTCCGACATCTCTGTGTCTCCCCTCTCTCTTCTCTCTTTCTTCCCCGCGTCTCCTCTGGCTCTCACACTCTCTCTACCCCTCGGAAGAATCCGTTAAACAAAGGACGGTAGCAGCGGGGGAAATTCCTCCGGAGTCATGTGTCCCCCCCAAACAGGTCGGACAGGTGCAGGGGCCACTCCCTGGTAACCGATGCTGCATTCAAGGACCTCACGTAAGCCCCTGGATCCACTTGGCCCGTTCGCAAGTGCAAAGTGCGGATGGTTTTGATTGGTTGCTCATTGGGGAAAGTGAAGCGTTAACTTGGTAATGGTCCACTAAATGTGCTCAAGGGGTTCAAGTGGATAGAAATACGAGTCCTCCTCACAATTACAATCAAAAACACAGGCGATCTAAATATCCATTTGCTTGTAATGAATCATGAGTACACGCACATATTCCATGTTACTACAGAAAATCTTGTGTATTTATTTATGCAGGTGTGTTGATTGATGGAAATGATTTTGTAAGGCAGGCTAATACGTCTGCTCTTATGACTGCGTGTCAGCCGATCGCAGGTAAAGTTTGTCAAAAGAGAGCTGAAGGTGTGTGAACAAAGATGAAACACCAGGCAGGTTACTCTTTTTTTTTCTCTTTTCTTTGTTTACATGGCTCTTATTCTCTCCACACCCTAAATGTTAACTCTGCGATCATTTAATTCTACAATTATGTGCTCCTCTTGTGCAGCCTAGTTTCCCAAAAAGTTGGGACACTGTGAAATGCAAATTAAACAGAATGTAATGATTTCCAAAAAAAAAAAAAAAAATGAAACTCCATACATGAATGCAAATAGCACAAAGACAACATATCAGATGTTGAAAATTCATAGTTTTTTGACAAATATATGCCCATTTTGAATGTGATGGCACCGAGACATTTCAAACAAATTTGGAACAGTGGCAACAGAGGACTGGAAAAGTTGTAGATTACTGAGAGACAACAACAGGTGAATGAAAATACATCTAACAATTATTTATGTTAAGTGGCGACAGGGTGGTAACATGATGGGGTTTAAGAACAGCGTTCTTTCTGAAGAAGAAGGGGTTCACCGCTATCAAAAGACTGTGGTGTCCAAGAATGTTTCTCAATGCGAAATTGCAAAAAATCTGGGGTTTTAACTGTCAAATGTTCAAAATATCATGAAAAGATTCAGAGGAACTTAAAAAATATCTGTATGTTATGGACAAGGCCCAAATCCAATGTTGGATGGCTGTGATCTTTGGGACCTCAGGCGGCATTACAAACAGACACAGAGTCTCAAGTGGTCATCGCTGCATCCATTGTCCATGCATGAACCAAGCTGAAAACGTGTATAAGCCAGATCCACAAACATTGTCACCTTCTGTGGGCCAAAGCTTACAGATGGACAGAGATGAAGTGGAAAACTGACAAAACTTAAACTCTGTTGGAAATCATGGACACTGTATCCTCCGCAAGGGACCATCTGGCTTGTTATCAGTATACAGTTCAAAAGCCATCATATGGTATAGGTGTGCATTCCTGCACATGCCATCATGGGTAACCTACACATTTTTGAAAGCACCATTTATACTGAACAGTATGTACTGCACAGGTTTTGGAGCAACCTGTGCTGCCAAGCAGATGACATCTTTGCCAGGGATGTCTTTGCTTATTACAGGAGAAAGCCACATTCTTCACATAGTACAATAGCATGGTTTTGTGGTGAAAGAGTTTGGCACATTATGAAACGTGAAATACAACAAAGGAGACTCAGAAAAGTTGGGCAGCTGAATTCTAAAAGCCATCGGTCTCCTCGGGTGCCAAATAATGTTGTTAAATGAGGTGGTTCTGGTTAGGAAACATGACCCTGTCCCAAATTTTATTAAACGTGTTAATGGCATTGAATTCAAAATGGGCAAATTTGCGAAAACAAACCAACAAAAAATTTCAATTTCAACCTTTGAGATATTGTCTTTATGCTATTTTCAGTTCCACATGGGGTGTCAAGATTCTATTTTACACAGTAGTTTTGTTAATACCAACAGCGACTCAGGGCAGCAATTTTACTCTCTCTCTCTCAGTCTGTGTGAACACTCCCATTTGTAACCAGCGCAGCTCAAGAACATCAGTGAGAGGGGAAGTAAGACCGTTTGAGTCATAACATGCAGTCTATTTATTTTAAATCTGTTAGAAAAGAAATGAGGTCTAAGACACAACTGTGTGTGTGCTGGCCAGTTAACCTTCACAGTGCAGGAGCAAAAAAAAGCTGATAAAGTAAATATTAGTTTAAAAGGTTCCAGCAAACGAGAGAGAAGAACTGATTTTGATTTCCAAGCTGATTCAGTGAAACTTATTTTGCCTTTATTCAGATGCAAAACGTTGGGTGGTAATCTTTTGGAAACCAAGTTTTTTTTGTTTTTTCGTTTTTTTTGTTCTGACATCAGATGGTAAGAGCGCTGTAACATACTTAACCACAGTTAATGTTTAGCTAGGATTTGGATTATGTGAACCAATGTTGACATAACCTCTAAGAGGGCAAACTGGGCTTAGTTCAGTTTAGTGTGGCTTCTACTTAGAATCAATGCAGTGATAAGACATCCTATCACATGGTATAAAACCATTGTCTACATAACCATCACTGGTGGGCTGGAAATCTTTGTCATGGCTGATGTTTTTCAAACATTAAGGAAATGGATGAGAAAGGGCAAGTTGCCAGAGGCACATTTTTGACCCTGTGCTCTGTACATGGGACTTTCTGAGCCTCGTTTCCGCCCATAGGAAAGAAGGGAATCAGAGAAAAAAAGAAATCTCACAATAAACAACTGATTTTTATGTATCAGCAAACCTTGTTAACAATGAAACAGTGAAATATAAAAGAAATCAGTTCATTGTATTTTTGTTGTTTTTTTCTTCGTTAGCAGTGGAAAAATTGTCACACAATACACTTTTCAATAACTTGATAACTGATACAATACAGAAAAAAAATATTTTGAAAATTAAATTCCTAAGAATTGGCTGTCATTGCATATGTATTATTTAAATTTCTTTTATATGATTAAAAAATAAAAAAAATAACACTAATGATTGAGACACAACATAGGATTACTAGATCTTTTTGTATTGTCTACAATTTTATATATTTCTGGAGGACGATAATTTTAAGTCCCAAACCATGCTGGTAGCATCTTGTTTGTTGTGATTTCAACCAAGGTAGCTGACCCTTGACTGATATGAAGATGAAAATATACAGTATCTTGTGCTTTACAATTGGATCGCAAAGCCCAGATGGCAGACTCAAATTACATCTCACAAACCCATGATAAATCCTCATTACAAGGCATGTCATTCCACCCGCCCCCTCCACGCGAGAGCTCCACACAGTCCTCTTGTCCATCAGTGTTATTTGGCTCCCCTTTCTGCCAGAATTCGTCACCTTCCAGCATAGCCCCATTCACCCACCTAAATTTTCCCTCGTGCTGCGTGTCAGACAGGCCAATCCAGGTTCTGTCGTAAAATCTGGAGACGAAATTCTGCTCATCTTTTGAGTTTATGATGACCAGATAAGCTCCTCTGTCTTCACAGTCTTTTTTGCTTCCTTTCCAGGTTTTAGACGTAGTTTTATCCGAGACATAGTAGCATTTGTTGTGGAATTTAATCCAGTCTGGGGCGCAGAGTTTATCTGGAGAAAGCAGATGCATATGGAAGTTAGTGCAATTGTGAAATCATTTCTCAGATTATCGGGGCCGGTAGGTAAAGAGTTAACATTTTGGGGCTTTCAGTCAAGATTCTAGAATCTGATTTCTATCATTCACTCACAACCAATCAAAAGGGGGCACCTGGCTGGCACGTATATCTTATCATCCGCTTATTCCGGTTACGGGTCGCAGTCGTGCCGGAGCCACCAGCTCATCGCAGGGCCACTTGAAGGACAGACAACCGCTCACACTCACACCTACAGGCAATTTAGAGTAGCCAATTAACCTCAGCATGCTTTTGGAGGTGGGAGGAAGCCGGAGTACCCGGAGAGAACCCACGCAGACATGGGGAGAGCATGCAAACTCCACATAGAAAGACCCCAGGCCGGGCCTTCTTCCTATGAGGCAATGGTGCTAGCCGCCGCACCACCGTGTCGCCCGGCACGTACATCAAACTTTCGGAATCATACCAAATATTACCAATTCAGTACAACATTAAACAGACATAACCATTTAGTTTTATCAATAGCCAAAACTTTTTTTTTAGCATCACTGACAAACGCTAAACACAGTTTGATATCCTGTATCTTAAAATCACAAATTAAATGTCATGAATGATGTGGAAGGCTTCTGCATTAGTAATAATCATTAGAGCGCTGCTTTATTAAAAGAGACTATGATGTTTGATAATGAATGTTTTTATGCTCTTTCTGACTAACAGATGTCCAGCACTGAATCCAAGCAAAATCTGTAAGAATGAACTCGGGTTCTATTTGTTTCAATTTGTTATGTACAGCTCTTACCTGATCTGTTAACATGAATCATATTGAGTTCCTCCTGTAACTCATCTCGAGTTGCAACCACGCCGCTGAATCGGCTCTGCAGCAGCTCCATTTCTTTAGTCAAGTTGTTGAATTCAAACTTCAGTATGTCTCGCTCTTGTCTGAGGGAATCTCGATCCTTGGTCAGAGAACTGAACATGGCCTGTAACTGGTTTGTGCTCTCCAAAAGGGTGTTGTAGCTCATCTGTGACTGGCTCCATTGAGAAGTCAGGTTTTCACAGTTGATCTGCTGACTGGCCATTGGGTGAGTGTCCTGAGGAATGTTAGCCCTTGTATCTGCAACGAGATTGTCAAATCTATTTAAGATCATGAAAAGACCACAGGATGGATGGAGAATGACTTTCAGTAATAACAAGCATTAATTTATAATGCTAATTGGGAATTATAGACTTAATCTACAACGTAGCTCTGGATGCAAGTATTGTTAGACTTTTACATCATACATAACTAGACAAACACCAGGGAATTTACACTAATAGTTATTACTGAGGTAGTGTTATACTCACTTTTGGCCACCAAGCCTAAGATCACAGCCAACAGAAGAAGACACAGCAGCCCCATGCACCCCGCAGCAGCCCCAATCCACCACACTGAATCACACATTATCCACAAAAAAAATTAAAAGAGAAAAAGCAGTTCAGATGGTAAATAATAATCCTATTTCGTTTCCTATCTGCAATTCCTTATTGACAACATAGCATTCATGGCTGTTTATAATTACTATCATATGGAAATGCGATTAATTCTTACCAAAACGTTGAGATTGCTCCCTACATTTGGACTTCTCCTCAATATCCATCAGGCTCCAACCGTCTCCTTTAATCATCCCAGAGTTGCTATCAAACGCCACTGACATGAAATCCTGAGATTTGTAATCAGTGTTTCATCAGTCCTTCTGGTTTTCACTCCAGCACAATGTTTACAAGTCTTGCTCACGGCAGTTCCTATAAAGAGTCAGTAATCTGCTGACACGGCAAATACTTGGGCAAATGTGGTATTTTTCTGGAACAGACAAAGCCTTGGATTGCACAAGAATTTAAAGAGGGACTCTGATATTTGCTATTGTTAGTTATAAGATATGAACATATTTGGCATATAATTCCATTTTCCTCAATGCTAATATCAAACGAAGTTGATGATGATGATGATGATGATGATGATGATGAGTGCTATCACCTCTTAAAAATAAACATCTTTTTGCTTGCAAACTTTGCAACTTTGATTATGTTGCTTGCTATGTAACAGTGCCTTTTAACATGTTACTTGGGTTCTGTCTTTTATTAATTTTAAGATTGCAGACTGTACCTTTAAAAATGGCAGTTACAGGACAGTCAGCAAAACACTCCATATTTGCCTGTTTGAAATAGCAGGGTATTGGCATGTGTAAGCCCTTACTTTTTAAGCTCAGAATGCCTATCCAAGGCTACCTCAACTAAATTGGACGGTCTCCTTGAACTGTTTGGAGTACATGCATGGTGTTGTTCTATTTTGAAAGGCAGCATTTCTGGTTACTCCCTTTATTCAGTATCACTAACAATGTTACTGGTATTGAGGAACACACAAACAAATGAAGTACGTTTTTGCCTCAGTTTTTCTTACAAACAGATGTCTGCAGATGACCTATGTATTTATTAGCTGGAAATCACAATGGGACCATAGTATTTAGCATTATTAAGTTCAAATTTGAGACCAAGCATGTTTTTTGGTTTTTTTAACCCTTTGCTTCAAAGTAACCAAACACAATGCCTTTTCCCTGATGACACATGGATGGACCACTGAATGTTCAGCGTTTAAAAGTGTGTTAGTTTGCAGAACGATCTAGTCAACCTCTCAACACCTCATTATGTATGGGTATAGCTGGATCACATGAGCATGGTCAGCTGTTGCACAACTCTAATTATTACAAATTCCAAACCACTTTTTGGAAATCACTTATATCTCCACTTCCTCGCCTTAACTTGAGCTCCCACTGAGGAACTGTTACAATCCACCAACTGTACAGTAATGCAATAACTAACTATCTGAACCCTTTCAGTCTGCAATCAGGGCCTGTCACTCCAGGCCTTACTATAGAGGTAAATGAAGTTCATCTCACCTCTCTGCCCCTATTACCTCATCAGCATTCAGCACCACTGATCACAGTATACTCTTATATTGGCTTGAAAACCATCCTGGCATCTCTGGCCGTGCTCTTGGCCAGCTCATGCACAGCTATGGGTTTTACATTCATTGTGATGCTAATGATACTCACTTGATTGTATTCACTTGACAGACCGTTGGTGCTTCTTTTGATTTACAAAATGGTGCATGGGCTCGCTCCGAAGTATCTTTTTGACCTCTTTCAACCCTTTATCCTGCCTCAAGCTTTATGCTACGAAATTAGTGGACTGCTGTGTGTCCCCAGTGTCAAAAGAAAATCTGTCAGTGTCACGACCTGTTCCTGTCCCACCCGCTTTCTTGGGAGTAACCTCCATACAGAAAACAGAATATCTTGCTAAAATACTTTTATAAACGTTTGGTAATTCATAGGATTGCCACTGAAAACTGGAAGCAGAAGGTGATGTGTCACCACTGTTTGTGCTAAGGATCACTAAATCAGCAATATCCTTTAGAAATTAAGGCCATTAAAGTTCAAGAAAATTGTCATTACTTGTTACTTTAATTCCACTTGTTTGTTGATGGCTTTGGGCCTTAGGGTGTGCAGGGTGATGGTTTTTGGGTTGCAGTGCATTCTATTGGCCTTGGTTCATACCTCAAGAACCTTTGTGGTGTTTTTGTTAACATTTCCCATTGCAGTAAATTTAAAAGGAGACAGTTGTGAATTCATAGACACATCAGATTTTCCTTGATAATGTTTCAGGTAAGCATTCAGACCATCATTTTGCGATTGTGGTTGAAACCATGCTGGATTGGTTTGTGAACCAGGCCTTAAGTGTTCCAGGACTTTCAGTTTTGCTTCAACCTCAGGCTCAGGTCCAGCTCCAATTTTCATGTCCCATTTGTCAGGTGAGCCCTCTCCATTGCCAGTGGAACTTTTGCCTGCTGTCCTGCTGCCCGGGCTGAGAGAGCAGCTCCCTCAATGGCAATGTAAAATCACTGAGGCGATGGTAGTCAGTTCTAATCATCCTGATTTTGAGTGCTCTAAGGAGTGTTTTGAGCAATAATTTAAAGTTTGTGTGTGTGTCTTCATATGTTGGAAACATATCAAACATGTCTTGGGGTTGTACAGCTTTATAGTAGCTGAGGTTCCATTTGAGATGATTTCCACATCTTTTAGGGAATCTTTAAAAGTAGCAATCTTCGTTTCATATACCAGTTTGAAATAATGCAACATCCTCATTCAAATTTTCAACATTTCCACGAGGCACCACTCATGCTTTCATTTCATTCTTCCTGTCACTGCACAATCCAATCTTTCCTTTTCTGTATTTGCTAAGTGGGGTGAAGTTTTGAGACACTGAAGGCTCATTAAGAGAGTTTTTTAAAAAGAAATGATTATTTCCAAAGATTTAATTTCCCTCTTTTTTTTTTAACAAACCACTTTAATTATCCATTTGAAAAGTATTCATTTATTTACTGTGTGTAGTTAATTTCATTTAATTTCTGCTTGTAGGTTTGGTGCATAACATATGCATACATTCCATCTCATAACCACAAGATATCACTGCATTTCTGATTTTGTTTTATTCAAACATCCATTGATATGTGCACCTTACTATAGTTTAACAAACCGATTCCATCCAAATACAGAATTCTGGGTATAAACCAGCATGTGTTGTTTTTTTGACCAAATGTAATGTCTTATTAGCACATTTTCAAAGAATATAGTCTCTTGGCTCTGTCAGGAATATGGTTTCTGACTCACAACTCTTTGTGTCGAAAAATTATGGAGATCTCTGTTATGCTGCATCACGTGCATTAATTATTATAATGCACTGCCTCGCATCATAAACTTAAATTTCAACTCAAACTTTCTCCTTCCAAAATATAAAAAGAGCTTGCGCGTGGGGTCTAATGACATTACCAATCTCCCCTTATTGTTCATTCATTTATAGGATTTGTCACTCCCACCTCCTTACCACAGATGCAATACATATTAAAGGGCAGCAGGGGAGACATCCAATCATGCATATCCATAAATAATAACAGAATAATTCAGTGAATGCACTTATACCAATCAAGGTAATGAATCAAACAATAATATGGTAATAATATACTAAGGTAAAACATAATAAAGCAAGGAATGAGGAGTATCACTCTAAAAGGGTGTTTCCTCTCTATCTCAAGTTGAACATGCTATACCTCAGCTTGGTATGTCCTCTTGTGCTGACAATGATAGCCTTTGCTTGTGTATCAGCTATGTGACCCTGGGAGCAATGATGTCTTGTTTGATGTCCTCAGACTTTAAGGATTGATAACATGAATGAGGGAGGCCATCATTCTGTTTTTTTTAGCCTTTTGAAGTTGAGATGTATGTTGCTGTGTTGTGTTTATCCCCTTTTGTTGGTACATATCTGATCAGCCTTTGTAAAAATCTCCCTCCTGTTCTTTGTCAAGTTTCTCAGGCCTGAACTCAGGCTTTCTCTGTCAAGAAAGCCTCAGTTTGTCAAGAAAGCCTGAGTTCAGTTTTATTTTTCTTTCTTTTTTTTGGGTGGTGGAATGAAATGAGGTATTCTTTGCAACTGTGTATTATCTGGATAGAAAAAAATGATACCAAATGATTTCACATCTAATTTGCTAGAGGGGTGGATGCTTTTGTGATATGGCATTTGCTTGATTTTGCTGCTGTCCTTACACAGACATACACATGTACTTTATGTCTGTAACTTAGCGCACAAGTCTAAATGTTACAATGATGCCAAGGAAGGTGTCCCTCTTCGTCCTCCTCTTCTCCTGCTTTTTGGGAACTCACAGATGAAAAACATGGTGGCATCACATTCCACATGACCCCATCTTCCTGTGCTGAGAAGCTCCACACAGCTTGAGTTTGTGTTAGGAGTATTTAGCTCCTCCCCTTGACTCCATGCTGCAAACCCCTGCAGAGCGCTGGAGTCCACATAAAGGTAACTGCTTGTACCACCCTAATTGCATAAACATACAAAGGGTTCTCATTAGTTCACAGGGTTTTGGTAGAATTTGTAGACATTCACCGGGGAGAAATGTGGTCATCATTCCGCAAAGTATGATCTTATTATCAGCTAATTGATGTTATTAAATGCCTTTGAAAACACACATATATTTCTTCTTTTAATATATACGTTAAACTATAAATTTTTCGTGTTTGCTATGCAGGCTCATGAATCGTTGATTCAACCGTAGCAGTGTCGAATGTACTTTTACACACAGAAAGACCCAAAAAATTGCATGTCATTCGCTGCATTGCGCATTAATGTCATTGTGATGACCACTTACTGTGTTCTTGTTTTGAGCCTGCACCCCAATATGAACTCTTGTCAGTCCCGCCTGACTGACATAATCGGCCAGCAGGCGGTTGCTGTTGATGGTCTTTGGCATGGCCAGGGTGCCGCCTCTTAGCTTACAGTTCATTGAGGCCTCTCTGAACCGCTTGGCCTCTTTCACCAGCAGATAGTACCTCTCCTCTGTTTCTGTCAGCCCTAAGATGACTGGACAGGAAAAGATTCAGTTTCACAGGCAATGATTTCATGCATTACAGTGGTAGTCGACACATCTTTTTAAAATCTTATGGAGTAAATGTTGCAAAGTAAATATAAATTCACTGTGTAACTTGAACTGTTTACTTTAACTTTGTCTTAAGACAGAAAATAAATATCATTCAATAACCAAATTAGAAGTCAGTGGGCTAGTGTAATTTTTTTTTTAACCTTTTCTAGACTGGGCCAAACCTTACGTTATTAATTAAGAATATAAAAAAGTGCTGCATTGTGGTTGAATGACTGTGCCAACCAGTCAAGTTGCTATTTGGATCAGCGATGGGCATTATTACTCGATGATCAATAACTGATTGTTAACAATTTTTCTGATTACGTGGAATCACGTTGATCTACCATTCATATGAAGATTGTGTTGTGTAGTGTGAATCTTGAGGCATTGCGTGGTAATAATGCTGCGTGGAAGCAACCACAAGGGGGCGCAGCTGTGTTTAGGGGACCACCAGCTACTGTAGAAATGGAACATAAGCATGAAGCAGCTTCAGTCCCTTCAGAGTGGCTGATTTCAGGTGCTGGACTGATGACCTCCAGGAGGCGATGGTGTCTCATCTTGGAGCATGTTGGCATGCTCATCTTACTTCATTGTTCTTTTATACTTGAGTGGACATTCACCACCTCTATGTGAGTCATTCTTGCTATTTGATCAAGTTACATTTTGGGGCAAACCTGTCTGCCCAAAGTAATGTACTATATATATTTGATTAACTTATCATTTGACTTCATTTTAAAAAAAATTTTTTTTATTGTGTCTAAAATAGGCTGAGTAATGTTTATGACGAGTGCAGTAATGTTGCCTTGTGAATAAGTGAAGAGGTCTGTGGCTGGCCTCGATTGCTTTTATGAACGTTTCATATGTTTTCTGTTTACCAATTCAATTTTCACTGCCTTTTTAAAAGGATTGCTTCATGCTTTTTAAGAGGATTGTTCTTGGTGTACTATTTATTCTTGGAATAAAGAATTCCTTGAGAAGAAAAAAACATGATTTCTTTAATAATTTCTGATACAGACAGTTCAATATTAATTGATAACTGATTGTTAATCTCCCTAATGACAAAGACAATTTCTTCACATGCCAATCACTACTTTTGCACGAGTCATGCAAATAAAACATGCTTTTAGAGGTTACAGTGACCTTAATCCTTTTATTAATTCATTCCTTATTCCCAGAGGACAAATTAGGAAAAAACAAAAAGGAAAAAAAAAAATCCCTCTAGGCGTTCAAGAGAACATTTCATTATAGATAGATCTATTGCCACAATGACCTAGCAGGCCTAACCATCAAAACTGGATCAGATCAACCTTGAGTCTAAGTTGACATTTGTGCCAAATCTATACAAATTCCTTTAATGCACTCCTGAAATATCGCATTTGTGAGGTACAGGTATACTGGTCAGAGTGAAGTCAAGCTTTGACCGTTTACATGCACAATGTCATTTCTTCATCATTTTAACCTTTTATATATTTGTTTGAAATTTTGTCACTGGATAATCACTGGAAGACATTGAGAATTATGTCAAAAATTGTGGTTTGTGGTCTAGACTTGAACTTTGACTTTTAACTGATAAAATCTAATCAGTCCATCCTTGAGCTTGAGTTGAAATTTGTGAAAAATTTAGAAAATAGAAACGCCACCCAGTGATTCCTGAGACATCACGTTTGCGGAACGAGACAGGCTTGAGGTCACATTGACCTTTGCCTTTTACCTCTGATCACCAAAATACAATCAGATCAACTTTGACCCTAAGTAGGTGTGTTCTTGCGATATTTTGTTCACAAGAGTGGGATAGATGCACAGAGAGAACTTCTAATTGTATCTTACAATCATTACAGTTATGTTTTAACATATGCAAATTGTGGTTTAACGCATGCAGACCATATAAACTATTAAGGACTCACCATTCTTCACAAACTTAACAGCGTTCCTCAGTTTGCCAACACTGATGTCCAGCTGTCCCACCAGCCTCCTGTACCTGCTGCAGTCACACGTTGCGCCTGAGATATTAGAGTAAGTACATGACATCAATGTGTACAGAATTTGTCAACACAGAATTACCCTGCACTGTTTGTTAAAAAATATACCACAGTTCAAGAGTGCCTGACTATACAAAAAAGTGCCACAATTACCTGACAGATGTGTAACAGCCTATTTCCACCTTAATTACCCTGGACTCACTGAAGGATTTTTTTTTTAATGACATGTTACATTATAATACGTGATGTGAAGTCTGCACATGAAACTGTCAATCATGTTTCTTGCTTTGCTGAACACAAAATAAAGTGGATTGAGATCAGGTCACTCTAACACTGTTAAACTGAATGTTTAAGGTCATCATTCTGCTGTGTTGTCATTAACACGTCTATAAAAAGGGCAATGAGACTTGTGTTTCCCAGTCTACACTTTTAAACCAACACCCTCACTTGAAAACACTTGAAAGTTAACACAGTAGCTTTGTAGTCATCATTTAGTCGAAATCAATTGTGATGGGAAATGGGGTCAGAACACTAAAAAACATATTAATGCCTTCTGACTGCACTTTAATCTGACTCCGCGCAGTCGAGAGTGTCCCCAAGATTGTCTACAGAAACTAATTTGTCTCAGCTGGTCTCTAATGTTCTCAAAACTGATTCAAATTTGATTGTTTGATAGTTTCAGTCCAAATATTTTAGAAGATTGGACACATTCATTGTGATGTTTTTCAGAAAAATTGCTATCACATCATCACGGAGAGAAAGGTGTTGCTCTCACCTGGTTCTCCTTTTAAACCAGAGGGCCCGTTCAGACCTTTAACCCCTTTGTCACCTACAGAGAATTAGAAAAAAACAGTTTAGACACCTGTGATGTTTTTTTTTTAATCTCTTTAGATATAAATGAAATATACACCACTATAGCTGAACTATACCATTTAAAGGCAGCCTATGTAGTAGCAGATGGTGTAGTTGCGAAATATTACCACTAGATGTCAGAAACACAATTCTGCACACATGTAGTAGTTTGCTTATGTTTAGTTTGTTTATGATTGCAATTCAGCTTAAAATTCAAATTTAAGATGGTACAAACAGTTTGCATGACAAAAAGAAAATAACTCTGGGTAAAATGTCACTTCTCTGTGAATGCAACCCACATCTTTTCAATATTTTCACCAGCTTTACTGTGCAAATGACAGTTTCATATTTTGGGGAAGTGGTTTTACAATTTCTTAACTGGCCGGTTTCTATAAGGAAGAGCCAGTGAACAGTGAAATGTTGTGCCTGCACAAGCTGACTGCCGAGTAAATAGCCCAGCCTTTACATAATATACTGCATCATGACATAAGCTATGCTTCTGAATTTGGACAAAGGTTCAACATAATCCCCTCAAGATGCAGAAAAATGTGTGAACATTTCAAATGCAGCAGAATATCTTTGGCTTTATATTCAAGTTATGGATGATATGCAATGCAATGTAACCATTCAAATGCAGATAGTTGGATGTTTTTCCATATGAAGTCAACACTCATTATTTACAGCTTTAGATGTATAAGCCACATGCAAGCTGCGTGCTCAGCACACCAGCTAACTCATAAGTAGCAAGGCTGACAGAATGCCTGCTAATGTATTAAATTATATCTACTGTTTGTTGGAAAATTTCCTATTTGACATGAAAATTAAACCATTGACTGTGTGCAAGAAATACAACTCTGTTAAGAGTAACATAGTTTTTGTTTGTGATTCTCCAGAAGCCAGCACTGTCTTGAAAATGTACTTTTTTCAGGTGTTTTATGAGCTACAAACTCTCAGGATCAAGGAAAATCCAAACCTGTGACCTCACTGCTTTGCCTGATGCAAAGCCTCTTTCCTGTAAGCATATTAAACATAATGAATACTGTAAAAAATTAATTCTCAGAAACGCAGAAGAACATGACGGCTCATAAAAAATAAAGAAGAAATAGTTTCAACCACTGCAAGCAAAGCAGCTGCATGACATCATAGGATTATGTACTATGATATCGTTTGATGTGATTAAGTAAAACATACAAGAAAAAGGGAAAATATGGACTTTCTAAGGAAAATGTAATTGCTTCAAACCTCTCAATGACTACTTTTGTAGCAATTATTTTTTGAGTGTCTTAGTCTCTGGACTGGTTAAGTTTCATATTTGTGTCAAAATTTCCATTCTAGTTATTTCACTGATTTGTGCTGATGGTTATGGTGCTGCTGCCCAAGCTGAGGAAGACATCAGAAAACTATATTTCTATTTATGTCTATTTTCTGAAGTTTGAAAAGTGTGATGGTACAGGAACAAGGACACACATACACATTAAAAAAGTATTGCACTGTAAACACTGTATATGAACTTTTCTGTTTATTAGACCTCTGTCTCCACTAGGCCCCATCTTTCCTGTGTGACCACTGTCCCCTTTAAGCCCCGCCTCTCCTGATGCTCCTGTAGAAGAGGAGAAAGACAGACAGGATGAGAGGAGGCGAGACCCGAACTGATGAAATCTCATCATTGCAGTTCAAATAATCATTTCATCCTACAAAATATCCAGCAAAAGTCTAACATGCCACATATGACATTTTTGTATGGAAATATGGCAGATGTAAATGTATATTTACATAAAAGGTAAAAACATTCTCAATAAAGGGTTTTTATCCCTTCTGTTTTTTTGGGTATTTTCATAACTATTGTTTCAATGGCAGTGATTATTTGCCCTTTTAACAACTGTACTGATCATCATATATACCTTAAGGTTACTGAATGGTATATCTTCCTATAAAATGATATGATACAGTATGTTGCTGTTAAGAGGATCAATAGAGTGATTTGAATTTTAGTCACTTGTGGTTTTGTTTTAGAGTGTGTTACCAACAATGGTATAATAAACACATACAGTTTCGGGAATTCCTCCACTAAATGTCTCTGCATCATATCCACCACAGATCATTTATGGTTAACAATAGCTGGATCTGCTAAGTGTCCTAACAACATCATATCAACAATCTTTTCCTCAAGGTCCTACCTCCTAAGACTGCACTAGTTGGGAAGTGACATAAGAAAGAGATAATGCAGAGATTCATTAAAGTGAATTTACTGTGTGCGTGTGTGTGTGTGCGTGCGTGCGTGCGTGCGTGCGCACGTGTGTCCGTGCGTGCGTGTATGTGTGGGTGCGTGTGTGTGTGCGTGTGGGGGAGAGAGTGAGAAAAGTAGAGTACAGCCACTGAGGCTTTCTGCCAGCACTGAGTATTTCCTCAGGAAACTATTCAGCTGGAAATTGATGGCGTTTGAAATACTAAGTGACGCACTCGAGAGGCCTCTTGCTATTAAGGGGAGAAAGTTGTGAGGTTGTATGATTGTGTGAGGTCTAGTGAAGTCTGATTCTGACAATGTTGCCATAATTTTCAAGCAGTCTAGGGGCAATTGTCTGGTATGGGTGCATGAGAAACAGTATTGAAAAGTAAATATTTTTGCCAAATTGACCTGAGAACTGATTGTGAGAAATTGTTGTAGGTGACTGTTTTTTTGCTGTTTGTTGTTGGTCTCTGTTTTGATTAAGGTTGATTAATGTTGTTTTCGCAGCGCTTGTGCATGCCAGTTAAACGGTCTATCCAAACTTTCTGATAACAGACCTTCCTATCACTGCGGTTGCTCTTTATAGTGGCCAACCCCTCTAACTGGTTTAACGTCTGGGTTGTCCAGGTGCTGACGGCTGCGGAAGGTCAAGGACACATTTTTCATTCCAATCAAGGTGGCCAAGACACATTTTAAACAACTTTAAGCTATTTCAATAAAGTTGTACTTAGGGACTACATGTTTTCAAGGCTTCATATGACAGAAGGCAGGATATCAAAATCCAAAGCAGACTTTAAATCACTCATCATTCATTGTTTGTTCATCATAAGCAAATATCAATACTGCTATTTCTGCTTTTTAGAGCTTAGTGGAGTGAAAAAGAGTTGGGTCACATGAAACACACTCGCCAAGCCGGATTTTCCATTTATTTTCGCATTTACTGCCAGCTTTCCCAACAGGTTCTACACAAGAATTAATAACAATACATTTCACCAGACTCTGTTGCTTTTAACAAAGAAAATATCACCTGACATTAGACAGCGGTTTCAAGACATGCACAGTTAAAAAATGTAAAAATGCAGCACAACCCTTTGTTGACATTAATAAGCTTAGAGCAACAAACTGTTTTTGTTACCAGAGCGTTAGCAGTCATATATTCCCTTTTAAGATTCCAAAATTAAGCAACTGTTTCCTGTAAAATGGCCTAAATTAAGGCAGGGAACACATGCGTCATCTGTTGAGCTGCTGACATACTGCAGTTAGAAATGATTGTAGGAACCTGCACTGGTTCTACAGGAAGCATACACATTGAAAACCATAATGATTGGGTTTGCTATACAGTTGAAAAATCACCCCAAAGTTGAGCGAGTTTACATATACATACTTGGTCTCTTTTTACACTTTTGAAATTGACTCATGACAGTTCTGGTAATTGTCTGTAATACTGTCCAACGAAAAGAGGTGTGTCTGTTGACGTGTGCACATGTAATTGCATATGTGTGAGGACGTCTGTGTGAAGTTATTGCATTAAACAAACATCTGCAGAGATCAAGAGGGCAGCCAGGAACCAGTGACTTTGTACAATGTGCACAGCTATGCATGGTGTGCATTTCTGTCCATACACTCAAACATCTACCTTTTCGTGTACAGTATGCCTGGTTTGCATATGGTACAGTATTTATGACTCGGTGTGTGTAGAGTATGTATAACTCGGTGCGTGAATGTGTTTGCAGGTATGTGTGCGAATCTGTGTGTATGATATGTCCGGATAGTTGGAGAGTTGGTGTACCAGTCGAGTTGGCACGCACGTTAAAGCAGGATGCCATTGACCTCTCCAACAGCAATTAGCATGTCTGCTTTCTCCTAACAAACACAACAGTGCAGTGCAGCACAGTGCAGTCTGTCTGCGTGCCTGCCTGGCTGCCTGGCTGCCTGCCTGCCTGCCTGTCTATCTGTCACAGAGCAAAGCAGGCCTCTGTATCTGGGGCAAAAAAAAAAAAGCAAAGGCTACTGTGAGGGCAGAGTCAGGCAGCCATTCCTCCATTGCCAAACTGAGCACAGAAGACATAATAGTTTATGATAGTACTCTGTATTTTTAAGTCTCAGAGGAATGAAGTTAATCTTCGTGAAATACAAAAGAGAACTGAGCCCTGCTGTGCCTCATCTCACAGAGGTTCAATTGATATACGTTCAATTTAAACTTTATAGTGCTTAATGTTTACAATGTGTGTCAAAAATTCAGTGCCGAGTGAAGAGCACTAGCTCAGATGCTCTGCCCCAGCTAAATCGAAAACTGAACAAAGGTTTGAACACACTGAGCATTCGAACATATTTGAATTTTTTTTTTTTCAAACAGATGCCTGCAGCTGGCCTATGTTTGTAATTGTTTAGCTGGAAAACATAATAGGAGCATTTGGCATTCTAACAGAGGCCAAGTACAGATTTTATGAGGGAAAATTAATATTCTACACATTTTCTAAGCTCACATCAAGACATTTTCTAAAAGAGACCATATGGAGACTAAACAAGCAAAACAAACAAAAAAAGTAACTGATTCATTAAGATAACAGTTTCTTCCTGCTTGTAGAAGCCAATAACGTAAAAACGGCTGATTTGACGATCAAATAGGCCAATAACATAGTAACTTTTGGCCAATAACGTAATAACTTATTTAACTTATTTCGTTATTGGCCTGTAAAAAAATATATTTGCAAATATAACAACTGAACCAATAACGTAATATATATTAATAGCACTTTTTATGATTGGATATAACTGTCAAAATGCATACTCTCTCTGTCTCTATGTCTGTCTCTCTCCTCCTCTTCTGGCTTCTACAGTGCTGATTAGGTTTCATGCTGTCTTGAGTACTCATTTATGGCTACCAAACCACTGGACAACCTCTTATGATATATTGATGAAAGCTCTCAAATAAACATACCTAACGGTCCTGGTGGTCCATTCTTCCCCAATTTCCCCTGATCTCCTGCCTCTCCAGTCTCTCCTTGGTCTCCTTCATTGACATGAAAACAATACGGTGGATGTGTTCAATTGCAGGCAGTAGAAGGGTTGAGAGTGTCCTGATGGCAAGGATGGGGTGTTTTTGGATGAAGTTCATGTAAAGTTAATCAACTGTGGATGTTTTTAAACATTGGTTTAACATATTTCCTTACTTTTGTTTTCAAGAATGTACCAACTTTCAAAACTAGCATTTCCATAAAAGTAGTAAATCACACTTTTCAGAATTTAAAGCACAAATGAGATATAAGAAAAATATCTGCTGCAAGAGCTTTATGCAAGATATTGAAAGAGATTCCAAAGTTTCTATTACAGCTCAGTTTTTGATGGCAGCAGCACTTTATATCATTTTGAGTGCCTTGGAAGGATGGATTAATGCTCTTTATTGGTCTGGAGGAAATGGATTATTCACTCCTGAGGCTGTGCAGACATGATCAAATAACCAAATTCACCACATTCACTGCAGTTCTTCCTCTTTGTAGACAACTGAATGAAAAAAAGTGGACCACGAAATTACTCACATGCCACAGGTGTTAATATTTAAAAGTACAAGGCAAAAATGTTGAGCTAAAATCAAATATAGAGGAGAATAAAAAATGATGTGTGGTCAAATACCTACAATTCTTTTTGACTTAAGTCAGTAAATAAGTGATACCGACTTTTCAATACACTGATCGGTTATCTAAAAAAGAAATGATTCTGCTGTGCATTTATTTAAAGTTCAAAGTACCTTTGAATGATTTGATTAATTTTTGTTGGAAATTAAGTAGAAAAACAACAGTTGAGGGTTGAGCCTTGAAAAAATAATGAGTGCAGTTATGAGCCAGCTGTCTAACTATACACGGTCACAATGAAGCTTTCCAATGAGCACAGATAATAAAATGCACACACTGACGCATACACACACAAATTTTTCTGTAAAATGCCATTTCTGTATTTAAGGATGATAAACATTTGATTGCAGATCTTGTTGTCACTGACGAACACGGCGTCGCTCAAGTGACACACTTCCAAACTCAGCTTCTACATGTCAGCTCCCCCGTGAACATCGTTCTTTTGAGACAGAACTAAAATCTGAAGAAAAAAAAAAAGGCAATGAGCTTATTGTGTGTTTTATAGGTCTGTCTGTCTGAATCAGCGGGAGAACAAGCTACTGGATGTCGTAAAATGGAAAACACACAAAAGAGAGGCACTCCCTCCAAAAGACTATGGGGTAGCAGACTGCTGGCTAATAAACTACAGGACATTACATGCTTGGTACCTTTATCATCTGTTAAGGTCATTTCCTCAGAATTTTCCACTACTATCTTTTTTTATTTGACAGTCTGTTGAGTACATTAAGCACATTTACACTTCAACAAATTTACAAAAAGATCTTACGCTTAGATTGTCTAAGAATGCAGTAAATGGCCCTATGTGCATACATACAGATATGAACCAAAGACATGTGTGAGCATTTATTCCTTTTTTCACATTATGATAGATGAATATTCAAATTTCTCCTGGATGATTTTTCAACATAACGCAGATCAATATGATTTGTGACTGTGTGATTGTGTACCACACAGTCAGACAGACAGAACACCTACACTCTCTCTCGCCCGCTATCTCTCTCACTCTGAGACACACACACGCACACACACACACTCGCTCGGAGAAACAAAGCTGCACGTGCAGCGTCACGTGTTACCTTTAGCTCCAGGTAGGAGGGAGTTGGTGCAGACCTCAGTGGAGGCAGAGACGCAGATGAACACAGCTGCAACACAGAGTAACCACAGTCCTGCACTGCATTTTCCTCCCATCATCTTTCAGCCGCTGGCCACTGAAGTAGGTGTTGAACTTTAGATTGGATTTAACAGCTTGTAGCAGAGGCTGAAGTGAGGAATATGTTAGTCATCCCCTGCACAAGAATGTCTTTACTGACAGACTTAAGGAGAGAACCAGTGTCTCAGTGCGGCACTAATGAGCAACACAGAGACGCAGAACACAGCTATGTACACGGGCATACACACACACGCACGCACGCACAAACGCACGCACACAGAGGGATAAAGACACTTGTTTACAGAGGCTTATCAGTCCCTTGTCATAATGAACCAACACTGAACAGACTACTGCATTCCTCTGCATGTTTTGACGCCTCTTTAAAGCGTCTTTATTTGTGTTCTAGCCGAGAGATCAGTTAAGTAAAATTAGCTGGCTCATTAGCTTTACAAAAGTAGAATGCATTCTCCTTACTCATTCATTCATTTTTAAGTGATTTGGCCTGATAATTTAATAGCACTTTGAACAGAACTTTGAATTGTAAGAATTCTTTTCTCAATACATTCGTTGTCCCCTCACATTTGAACATTGTAAAATCCTGCAATTCAATGCCTCAGGTTTGATAGATGTAACTTACACAAGATGATATGCTGAAATGATGTTTCAATCAAGAACACTAGCTTTCCCTCAAAGTCTTGCCCTAACCTCCTCCATCTCATTCTACTCTCCGTCCAATCACAACCTCTTCCATTGTACCCTAGCCAATATTGTAAACCTTCAAAAACCTTTGAAACTTAAAAGGTGGATCATAATGCAATGCAACCCACCTCCTCCCCTTTACCATCTCAAGGAGAGATACATGGTCTCCCCTAATTAACCTTTCGAACATAAGTCGTTAAAGCATTTCCACATCAAGCTCCATTAAAATACACGCATTTGCCCGGGTTGGGAATACACAAAACATAGTGAATGGAGCAGTGGACAACATGCTGATTCTCATACAGACACACACGAATGCCTGGCGTGTTGGCATCACATGCTGACAGCTCTTACAAAGAGTCTGTATTTGACTAACTGGGATGAAAACATGCTGTGTTTTCTTATCAGGGGAGGTGGGAAGCGGGAGCGGGGGGTGTAGGCGCTCTTTCTCCCTCTTCCTCCCCCTGTCATCGATCACTCTTCCTCCTTCCCTTCCGACCACAACCCACTGAAAGAGAGACTTTACACCTTCATGAACGCACACACGCACACACGCAGACACACACACACGCACGCACACACACACACACACACACACACAAAAAGG